>JANHFQ010006688.1:15110-25432 GCA_032468035.1 Aparallactus werneri | reverse complement strand
TAAACAATGGCTCTCAATTAAAATTAAGATCTATATTTTTGTCAAAATCATAAAATAGCTGTGGAAAGTTCTTTTATTCATCTGTTATAGTCTAGTACAAGACAGAATTGTGTAGTTGCACAAGTTAGACATACGCTGTAACTTAAAAGTTCCTCCTGACAGAATGTTATGAATATTCCACAGTTCTGCATCACAGCCAGTGACTATTGAAATGTCAAAATGATACATAACATTGTATCTTATCTGGCATTTTCCAGGTCATGTAGTTGTAGCAGCATCTCTTTCTTCATTCCATCACTGAAGAGTACATGGGAGATGGAAAATAAAAAGTAAGTTAACCCCCCCCCCCCAAAGTTTTGTTTTCTGGACAAGCGCAACTTGATTTTATATTTCCGAACCAGAAAATATGAAACCCAGTAACCTTATTATTGTAAACTTGCTCATGGAGAAAGCACTAAGAAATCTAATTCCACTGGGCTACCATAGATTATAAAATTCTAAATAACCACTATATGCCAATAAAGATGTTCAGTCTAACCCTAATACTCATCTGGAAGTTTGCAGCCCAGATGTGATCACCCTAAATTTCTCCTAATTTTAGAGGATAGACATACTGTAGATGTATAAAGAAGCACAGTTCAGAAGGGGTGGGGTTTTTTGTTTTCTTTTTTGTTGCTGTCATTTTACTGAAACAAATGGCTGAAATAACATTCCCAGGAGTACAAAATGTGGTTTACACAAAATTTCCCACAGGAAAAGTAGTTTTTATCTATTTTGTCAAGAAGATAGAAATTCTGAAATTGTCAGAGGGAATTAACATTGCAAACCACAGCCAACCTTTTCATTGCAACATGATAATAAAAATGAGAAATCTGATTAGACATGTCAGAATGCCCTCAGGCTGCATTGCTTTCTACTGGGCCAGTTTGGCTATCCTTCCAGGTCTTCTTTTACCTTTACAAGTTGTCTAAACCTGAAAAATAACTTATGCAAAATGTGGGATGATAGTTCTTGCCAATATGTTATGATTCAAAGGTCATCTTGCCAATGACCCAGATGGGCAGATGGTGGCTGAAATCCTGTAACATGTATGAAAACAAACTAGGTATAAAAGGCATAATTTGGTTAAACCTCTAAAAAAAAACTTCAGGTTTATTGTAGTAGAGAAAGTAATTGTGTCATATTTTAGGGATCACTGATCACTGATGAATATGTAATCTTGTGCTGGGATCCAGCTATAGATATAAGGGCATTCTCCACTATTCTTCTTAAATGGAAACATTCAGGAAAAAAAATAGATGCAAACAATAGTTGCAAAGAGAGATCTTGAAAATGAATCTTCCCTATTATTAAACTTGATTGATTTCATATGTGCTATCAAGTCAGTGGTTGGGTCTTGGAGATCATGTAGCTAATATTTTTTCCAGGATACTCTATCTCTACCATAAATTATGCAATCGTAAAAATTACAGAATCAGTATGGAGGGGCAAGAATCCAAATTACAGCATTCCCAACAAATAATCTGAACAATTTCAGTGAAGAGGAACTTCCTTATCTGTAGGTAATTGGTTCCAGTGTCAAATTACTATTTCTCCCTCCTCCAAATATTCAGTTGAAATTTGTCTTTGTATGACTTCCATTCCATTGAACAACAGGCAGTAGAATAGACAATAGAAGGATGAAAATGGAAGCAGTATGTTCCATCTCATAATTGGGTAGACCAGGTTGCCCTGAAAGAACAGTCCCACCAGAGGGGGGGGGAAACTTATTAGAGAGTAGGATTTGTCCTTCTTCTACATGGCATCCTTTTGGATATTTTACAGATGATATTCTGTCCCTATTTAGCCTTCTCTTAATGTTCTACTCCCCATTTCAATTCATAAGGCATGGGTTCCTCATTGTCCTTTTCTGAAATCAAGGGAAAAAGAAAAAAAATGTAACTTTCATAGATTATAATATAGGCTGATACAGATGAAATGGTTAAGATGTACAGAAACATACCAATGTGGTAATTTGATAAAGTCTGAATTTTCAATCCTGTCTTGAGTTAATAGGAATCTGAAGTATTTTAACAATTCTTGGAAAACCCACAACTGAATTGGACACTGTAATTGTTTTTAAAGGATTATAAAGGCATATAGATTTTTTTGTGTGTGTAAATTACCAATATATATTTCTAGTTTGGATGAGATAGTTTTAACTGGGAAACACAATTGCAATGTCAGAATGTAAATATTAAGTGGTGAAACTCTATCTACCATCTTGTTGAATTTTGACCTTTCCCCCTACAAACCCTACTGTCCTTGAGTAAAACTGCCTCAACAGGTAACAGCAGCCAAGCTCTTTGCTCATATCTCTTCTCACTAGGCCAGGCAAACAGGACTGGATCAACTGGGCAGAACTCCCAGTTCCTGCCATACACAACATCCTGATTTGTCATTTGCTCTTTTTTTTAAAAAAGGCCAAAGTTTGTAAGAGACACATCTGCTCTTGCAACATAGTTGAATTTTCCAAACTTGGCAATTGTCTGGCAAATTGATGGCCTCATTTAGTACTTCAGAATCATGCATATTACTCTGCGAGCTACAGAACACTTTTTAAAAATTCAACTCTATTCCAGTAATCAGGCAGTACCAATAAACACTATCCTTGCCCTTTTGAGAACCAGTTAGAGCAATACAGACAGCATGAATACATCAAAGTGATCTCTTGTTCTCAGTTTAATTTACCAGCAACAGTACTTCTTCATCTTCAAAGCTAATGGCAATGCACCTGGATTATATTTAGATATTCCAAACTCATTTTCATTGGAATATGTAGCATCACTCTTTCTAATAACATGTGAAAGAAAGCCATAGGACATAGGAATATTGAGTACTTGGATTTGATAATATTTTAAAAAAACTATCTATTATCCAACATTTTTAGAAGAACTAAAACTTGCTGTGACTGCAAAAAAGTAGCAAGAACATTTTCACTAGAAATGCTTAATGTTTATTTTGAGGCCAAAGCACATATTATTTCATAAGCATTGCCATTTCAATATTATTTGTTTTTAACATCATTCCAACTTACTCAATCATTTGCCTCCATAAATTTTTGTTTTTGAACAAAAAAAACCTCATGCACAAATGGTGCCAAAATGCAAGGGGGAAATAAATAAAATTATTATATTTTCTACACAGCAGCCAAATGAGTCAATAAGTGGGGTACAGCAAAACCAGAACAAAACCCACCACAGCATCATGACACTTTAGCACAAATTTAGGAAACAAATAAGTGGGCCAATGCCTGCTATGTGGTAAATGGTATTCATCTATTGTGCAAGCCATTGAAAATGTCATACTTTTTCTTAACAATATGAAAAGTCCAGGGGGAGTCAGATTTGCTCAAGTAGTTTAAAAGAACATTTAATACCACCTTCTAACCAGGTATTTTCATCAGCATATAGAAAGTGAAGACAAGTAGCCATTAGAAGCATTTATAAAGATTGAATGACACAACCCTTTTTTGTGGCTGTATTCCTTTTGAATGCAGGCATGGAATTCAGTACCTACCAAATGAAAAAAATTTCTACATACTGAAACCCAGCACATCAGAGGAAAGGATAAATATACATTGGTTTCTTTAATGGGTTACTTTCTATGGGTGAGATTTTCAATGGATGGGAATTTTCACAATGGTGCACTCCTCTGTATTGTGATCATACAGTCCCCCATGGTTGTGTAATTTGCTTTGCATTATATATTTTTTTGTTTTCTTAAATCATGTACAGTGGAACCTCAGTTCACAACCAATTTGGTTCACAACCAAAAAATCAGCTAAATGTTCAACTCAGTTCATGAACAAATCCTCGGTTCACAACCAAACTTCCTGAGGATGAAGAAATCTCAAGAGAGAAAACACCTGAAGGAGAGAATCCTTCCATCGCGGAGGCGGACTTTCCCACAAAAGAACAACCTCTCTCTCGTTCCGAATCGACCGACTGAACAGGTTTCTCTGTTGTTCATGGTTTTCTCAGTGTTTATATTAAAAGATTTTACTGTTACACTGTGCGTTCTGTGGCATATTTAACCCTAACCCTAACCCTAACCCTAACCCTACAGTACTGTATTTGTGCTTCGAAATCTTAAAAAAACAATAGTTTATAGGTGTCCGGAACAGATCGATCATATTTCCATACAACCCAATGGGAAAATTTGTTTCAGTTCACAACCGATTCATTCTGCATATCATCCTAGGTTGTCTTGTGGGGGGGGGGGGGCTGTATGTCCTTTGGCTTCCTTGTGCCTTGGGAAATCCTCCAAATCCTATAGTATTCAGATGTAAGATTTTTGTCCCACCTGTTACCCACCCTTTCCTTCAGCTTTTACTCTGACAGGAATGCAGAAAATCAGTAGTACAAATAGTATTTGCCTGAAGTACACATTTGAAAATGCAGTGTAGTCAAAAGCAGAGACATACCAGTATGAAACTATATGTATACTGTTAGGAAAAACAGAATTATACCTGGCATCTGCTAACATGGCAAACACAGATTTGTTATATATGAATAAAGTGTGACTACACCAACACATTCTCCCTAGCTTTAGTATTTTGAGTCTTGTGAGCAGCACTGTTGAAACCTCACATTTCTTGGCTCTAAAAGAGAGTCCAGTTACCTTACAATTTCACATTTGTGGATGCAGCTGTGAAACTCCACTTGTATGAAAGATGAATAACTGGAGTGTATAAGAAAATAAGCCAAAATTTATAAATGAATTTACCACATTTATCCCTTTCAAGAATATGAAGCATTTCTTTATACTAATATCTACTTTCACAGAACCCATACAGTTCTGAAATAAAATAAAGTAACTGCACTTGGATTTATTGAACATATTGCCTGCAAGGCATGATTAATTTCTTGCTATGTGGGCATTGCTTATAGTTATAGAATAAGGACTCACACTAGAACGTAAAACTAGGCTCGTCAGGAACTAAACCACATTTTCAACTTTATTTTCCTGCACAATTTCTATACATTTCAATTAGACTATTACAAAATAAGGTATCTAATAATACGACCTATAATTTTTATATTATCAGCAACAGTAGCAACTCTTACATGAGTAACAATCGTATATTAAGATTGTAATGTAACTGAGCAACAATCTGATTTCAACCAGTTATTGGCCATCATAGTTAGTTTCTTCATCAAATGTGTAGATGCAAGAGTATCTTGGGTATGTTTCAATTACAATTTTTTATTAGTTTATTAAAATATAAAATATAGAAATAAAAAAATTAGAATAATGGAAAAAAGAGGAGGAGAAGGGAAAGAGGAAAAAGGAATAAGAAAAAGAAAAGAACTGACTTCCAAATCTTTCTGGTACAGTACAATAAAATAATAACATACAAACTTAAGAGTATCTTAGGCATGTTCCAAAGCTCTCTAACTATAAGATTATAAGAGTATGTTTCAGACCGAGTTGTGTTTCAAAAGTGGATTCTGCAGTGTTTCTCTGCATCTCCATAATACTTACAGAAATCGTGTGACTGTCTCAAAACCTTTGCAGACACGCAAAATAGTCAAGATTCTCTGATTATAGGAAATTTTAAAATATTACATTACCGGTACATTACAGCATTACATCACATTCCATACCAGTAAATCCCACCATTGGCTGGGCCCACCCCCGCCCATTTTTCAGCCTGCTTTTCAGGCTGTTTTCAAGCTGTTTTTCGGGCCAAATATGGCCTGAATAGGGCCCAAAAACCAGCCTGAAAATGGTCCAAAACCGGCCTGAAAACAGCCCCCAAGCGGCCATTTTCTATACCATTTTCTAGGCCCAAAATGGCCTGAGAATGGCCCCAAACAGGCCCAAATAAACAGGCCAAAAAGTGGATGGGGGTGGGGGCGGCCAGTGGTGGGATTAGCCCCAACTGGCAGAATCTTACCTCTTCCTTTGAAGGAGGTCACCCACCCAGTCACATGACCAACTGGCCACACCTACCCAGCCAGAGAACTGGTTGTTAAAAAAATCTGCATCCCACCACTGGCATAATGTCAAATAGTGAAAAACCAGACTTGATTCCTTATTTCCTTGTAGGAAGTGTTTTGGTTATATTTACTCCTCACTCACTCCTATAGAAGTAATAATGGATGTTGATTACATCCTTAAAGGAGCCACAAAAGTAAATGTTTCTAAGAGATGGTTAATAGCAGCTTTTATCCAACGATAAGTCTTTTTTAAAAAAATAAAAACTTGCAGTTATTCTCATGCCAGAAACTAATATAAAAACAGTACTTTAATTCTTTGTTTATTAAATTAATGTATTTCCCCAATCACCACCCCTAATCCAGTGGTCCATTTACTAATCTAAGTCCCCACTAAAATCCCTTCTTGTCCCATAATCCATCTTTTATGCATTAATGCAATGCAATCTAAATTAAAGGTCTAGATTTCCTCTGCCTTCTTCGATAACAAAAGAGCAGTCTGTTACACAAGCTGCTGCACTAGAAAGTACATGAGGCCTCCCATTCCCACTGTTGCTCCTACAGCCAATAAGCGCATTATAAGATACTCCAAGGAGTTCTCCAACTCTGTGTGTAATTTTAGGACCTGCTTCTTGGTAGCCTCAGCATCTCCTGAGTTATCAATGACACGGTCAGCCAACTTGACCTTCTGAGCAAGAGGCATCTGAGCAAAAATGCGTGCTTCTGCGTCTGTCTGAGTCAGCCCATTCCTGTGCATCAAGCGAGACAGCTGGACATGTGGGTCACTAATAGAAGAGAAGAAAATGAATTCAATTAAAATCAAATATTCTCCAAATTGTACCTATAATATTCATTTAGATAGGACTACTGAGAGAAGAAAATCTTTCATCTTGTTTCTCCCTTCCCACTGCATGCAAGACAGATTCTTCCCCAATGTATTATTGCACAAGAAGCAACAACCCTGATTAAGTTTCTCACTATTAATGGTAGTAGGAGTGAAAATTTTAACTATGACCCTCCCTCTGTACTCTTACCAACAGTAACAACTGATCCGCAGAAGAAATTAATCACTATTCCTTGGGCTCGAGCAGCCGGTGATCTTCCAAGAGTTTCCAATATTCTTTATTGCGTTCACTTCATCATGATCAAAACCTATTTCACACATTTCCTTGAGGTATAATGTGGTTGGCTTGATTTTGTTGGTGTGTTGCATTAACTTATCCACTATGCTTTGTTAACAATGAGTTACAACTTAGCACTTCACACAAACTCAATCACACAAGAAATATAAGACAGGTTTCTTTGGCAGATGAAATCTCCTTTATGCAGGCTTCAACTGAATTCTCTGGTATGAAAGAAATTAATTATCTTCCTTACCCCACCCTCTTTTCCTGAAAGAATCTCAAAATATCATACTTTTATTTTTCCCCTGTAACTGAACATTCTGCAGTAGCAAAATATATAAAGTACTGCAGTCAGGAGCACTGAGGAGCAGAGAAGTTGCTGATCGTGGAACAACAGCAGTGTGTATGTATAACAAACATAAAAAGATAAAAGAATTAAGCCCTTACCTCCAACACCTATCTCAAATCTCAAATGTCTTGGTCTTATAATGCACATAAAAGCTAGAATATGTATTTGTTATATATTTATAACAAAGCAGTGACTAAGAGAATGCACAATTTAGGAAGCAGGATATATCAGTTACTTGGTCCTACTCCACGTCAACGCACCATTTTTTTGCAGTTTGAACCTTCAAAAAGCTCAGCATATCCATGAGAAGATGGACTGGAAAATGAGATATGCTGCCTCTCTCCAAACTTAGTTAAAGTAATTTTGTCAACATGCTTCCCTGTGCATTGCCTTACTCCTTAGATATTAAGAGGTGGTCTCGCAGAAACAAGTTGAATTACATTAGAGCAGGTATGTACTTTTCCTATGACAATTTGTAGTGTGATGGGGCTTACCCTATCGATAGCCATACCAGAAGAAAGAACACTGTATAGCCTGTAGGTTCTGATACATAGCAGTAATAGTAACTGGACGAACAGGAATACAAATTCCTTCCCAACCAACTACAGAAATACACAAAATGAACCAAGTGGCTACAGGAACATATAAATGCATTATGAATAATTGCACACCCAAAAGCAGTATGCATCTAGTATGCTACATTGAAAAACCCTGCCTTTGTAAATAGACTGAGATTCTTGTTAGAGTTGTTTTGATGGTTCTGAACTGATTAATCATGATGATGCTCCTAGTCATGAAGACACTCAAGACAGTTTCCCCAAAAAACTAGATCTTTTTCATTCAATAAAGATCTTTAAAAGTATTTACCAGTCTGGTGGCATTCATTCAAAATTTACAGAGCCCAGGTATACTTTGCTATAACCGTTCAGGCTAAGTATGTGACAGGAGAGCCCAAATGGAGGGGCTGACATGGGTATATATACACTGGGTGAACTACACCCCTTCTAGTGGGTGGCAAGGCGGGAAACCTTAAACACTTCCACTTTATATTAATGTCATATCAAGCCTCTAGACCAGTACTTGTTAATTGACATTCAACAATTATAAGATCAGAAAACCATATAGATAAAGGCTGGTCATTCAGAAAACTACTGAAATGCAGAGAATTGGATGAAGAGAGCTCAGGTCATATAGCTTTATTCTAAAAGTTGCAGTTTCATGGAAGGACCACAAATCACTCTACTCCATTTCAATGACCCTTCAACTCCTAAGGACAATTCCATGACCCATAGCCTTTTCAACTGTCCTGGATTAAATATTCTTTTAATAGTTACATGAAAATGCCCTTTATTCCTACTCCCATTTAAATAAAACAATAATTATATAGCCCATTCTCCATGTTTCATTCCATCTAAATCATTAGTATTGAAAATATTTTCCAGTACTCTCCTTACCAATACACAACAACTGTGTACTTCATGAATCTGGTCAGCATTTTGCTCTCGAAGAGAAGCGGGATGTCCAGAATCACATATCGATAGCCTAGAATTAAATTAAATTAATCCTTTATTAGAAACAATTTTTCAATAGCAGTAAACTTTTTGTGTATGATGCTGCAAATATATACTGTACAAGTAGTCCTCATGTATGACTATTTGTTCAGCATTACAACATTGTTGACAATCAGTCTGTCAATGTATAGCCATGGCAGCTTCCCTGTGGTCACATAATCACAATTCAGGTGCTTGGCAGTAGCTCACAATTACAAGAATGTCCTATGATCACGACTGCCATTTCCCTGCCTGCTTTCGATAAGCAAAATCAATGACTGCCCATTGCTTCCCTCCCATCCACCTGTATTCCTTAGTGCTCTTCGGTCTGCCTGCCTGGACATAATTTAAGTGCCTAGTCCCATGTTGTGGTCACATGAGGTCATCATTGAACAATCTGCGCGGTCTTCATATGTACAGATCAGGAAACCAGATGATGGTCAGAAGATGCAGAAGCAGACTGGCTCCAGGTTGGCAAAGGGGTGCCACATCTGCACTATACAGATTACACTAACCTGATAGCCAAAAATGCAAAAGCTCTAGTAATAAAAGTCAAGGAGCACAGTGAAAAAAATGAAACTAAAATTAAATATAAAAAACCCAAACTAATGACAACAGGCAGAATAGCCAGCTGTAGAAATGTCAATGAAGAAAGCAAATGGTCGATAGCTTCTGCCTTGCAGTGTTAACCATCAACAATATAGGAATAAGCAGTCAAGAAATACACTGCAGACCAGCACCTGACAAATCAGTCATGAAGATTTTGAAATACTTATTCAAATGCTGTTATGTGTCTATATTTACAAATATCAGAATCATGCAAGCCCATAACATTTCCTTTGACATTCTATGGAAACAAATGTTGAAGAATCAGGTTAGAGAGAATATTGATTATTTTGAACTTCAGTATTGGGGAAAAACCTGAGAATACTGTGGACAGCCAAGAAATCAAATGAATAGATCATTGAACAAATCAACCCAGAATTTTTGGGAAAGTATCTAAAAAAGACGAAGAGTACACATGTGCTGAAGAGACATAAAGAACCCTGTCTGGTTGGGATCTCTTCTTTCCCTCCTTAATCAATAGAAGGAAAGTGGGAGGCAATGTAGAACTAGGTAAAAGAGAACATGCAGGCACATAACTAGAATTGTCCAAACAGACTTTTGAAACCAAGACAGTGGGCTTGTCTGTGTTTTAGGCAGTGACATTCACATTCACCTCAGAATCAGAATCAGAATACTTTATTGGCCAAGTGTGAATGGACACACAAGGAATTTGTCTTGGTGCAAATGCTCCCAGTGTACATAAGGGAAGAAT
>JANHFQ010006673.1:204280-216141 GCA_032468035.1 Aparallactus werneri | reverse complement strand
CCTCTACCAGCTGCAAACCTGGTATCAATAACAGGGACTTTAATAGATACTTCCATACAGCAATCCCATGTTGTAGTTTCAAAACTGAGCAGATCTTGTTATCCTTGAACAGAGAAAGTGCTGCATTCTATCTGATCCAGGTTCAGCCGTTTATTGTTTTTCTTTCACAAACTTTTCTGAAAAAAGATGCTCCAGATGAGTTTAATAAATTTAAGACAGTAGAAACAAGAGTCTAATATACCAGACTGAATTAAGGTTTGTTTTAAACCAGTTTGTTTAATCCCTTGATTGCATTCATACGGTTAAGTTATAATGAGCCTGTGGTTTAAAGCAAAATGGCTTGATTTGCAGAGCTAAATCCTTATATTTTTGTCTAAGAGAAGTTGTTTAGTAATACAAATTAGCATGACCATTTATTTCAATGTTCCTGCTTTCATTTGAAACTCTGATTTAAAGATTAAGTCAACTTCTATAACTAATGACCTCTATTGGTTTAGAACTCCTATTAAGCTCTAACAACATGTGAACTACATAATTATGAACAAAGTGCACCCTGAAGGCCTCTGTAGAGATAGCAAAATATTAATGTGGGATTTGTCTGCAACTCCTATGTAAGAAATTCCTCAAACATGATTTCTAGTGACTCTTCATATAATCATAGCTTATCAATATGCCTCTTAATATGCTGCCTATTCATAACTATCCAAATTCATAGCCAAAAAATAATTTATATCAATTTGTTACATGCTTTGATCCTTTTGGAATCGTAAGCTTTAAAGGAATTATCTGGCTTCATTAAGATGGGAAAAGGACACATTCTGCTGTATTCATATTGGATGGTTTCAAAACTATGTTGGCTGTTGAAATGGAATTTGTCTGCAATTCCTATGTAAGAAATTGTTAAGTACTGGATCAGAAAGTAAATCAGTTATCTGTATGGACAGGTAGATCTAGACTTGGATCTCTGCTCATCAGTAGCCTTTGTCAGAGCATTCTCCCATTCGATCTCCTGGGTGCTGTTAGATTACCTGCTCTTTTTGACCATGGGGCAAAAGTACATTTATGGAGATACAAAATCCCATGTGTGGTCATTAGGAAGCTGTTTGAATTGAATCCAAAAGCACCCAAAAAAATGTGGGTCTGTCCCGAAAGAAAGCTCTGTTGGAGCTCGAGAAGTTCAGTTAAGCTCAGTTCCATTACACAGAACTCCATTTTAGTATATTTTTTGCTGTTACGCATTCTAAATGACATAGGGATTAGTGACATTTATCCAGTAGCAACATTGGCTACTATATGAAATTAAAAGTTAATGTGGGAGCTTTGTACTGGTTGGGAAGCATTGTGCTCCTGTATTCTCAATAGATCTGTATTTAAGTCAACTGTAAATCCTTTCTGTAACTTTTATTCAATATCCCAAATGTCATCCCAAAGGAACACCAGATTATATATATATTGTAAGGTAAATACTAAATATAAATAATAATCTAAGGAACACAACGAATCATTGACGATTGTTAATACTGAACAACAAAACAGAAAACCAGCAGTGGGTTTTATGAATTTATTTCTAGTCTTTTAGGGGAGGTTTTTCTCTTTTGCTGGAAACTTACGTTACAGGTCTGTTGGTGACTGTGCATTTCAGACCAATGGTGACAATAAGTACAATATACATATATATAGATATATATATATAAAAAGTACAATTCTGAATTGCTTGGCTTTCTATAGATTGTTATATCAATGTGACAAATAAAGCATCTCTGTTGGCACGTGAACCTGCTTGTCAGCATTTGGCCTTTTAGTACGTACAATACTTTAAAAATCTGCAGTACACGCTGCCACTTCTCAGTGAAACACGTCATAAAACTAACAACCATTAACTCATCAATTTTCTTGGTTGGTTCAGAGACAGAGATGCCACAAACAGAAGTGTCTATGAGGTAAGCAGTAAGAAATGTTCCTGAAATGTGGACAGAATCTATCCAGTCCTCCTGGGTCCTGCGACTGCTAGTAGCATTACACGGCTGTTGTCTTTAGGTAGGATCTTAACTGCAATTGCCCTCAAAATGAAGTTCTAATTCTGTTTTGGTTTAGCAGCATACAGGCAACTAGATTATTCTTCACCGTACAACTTGGTTAGCTGGCTTACTTGAGATTTAGAGGTGTTGCTTTCTGTTTTTTGTTTTAAATTAGCATTATGCTATAACTAACATCATCAACAAAAACCCTAATATATCATAACAGATTAAACACACAAAATACTTAATTCCAGAAGATAACCTATCATACCGCATGATGAATCCTCTCTGGTGGAAAACATCAAAAGGCATATAAGAGTTATATTATAATGCACCTTTCATATAGCAAATGTGGCTAATAACACAGCTTAAAACTACTATGATAATAAACCCCAGATCAGAAAAAGAATCCACTTTATAAAAACGCATTAACAAAAGAACCTGACATTACTCAATCTTCTGAAATGTTTGCTGTTTTAAAATAAGCACAAATTAGTTGCAAATCGCCACGACCCATTCAGAATAATGTCCAATGCATTTCTGTTTGCAGTAAACTATGAGGCATTGTGAACAAACATTAAAACCTGATCTAAACACGGTTAACTGAAGTATGAGGTATTGTGAAACAGGAACCTTTTTTGGAATAGAGCAGTAATCACATTAAGTAAAATTGATCACATAAAAAAATCTACCAAAAAATGATGTCAATAATATAATTTTCTATGAGAAAATTTAAAACCTATAACATGGCAGTATAATGACATTGTATAAACAAAAAATGACCACAAAATAGCAGCAAAACACAATGACAAAGATACAGAAAAGCAATGTTAATTTTTTTTTTCAATTCATGCTGGGAATTTATCCATAGCAGCTCAACAGAAAATGTGGGAGCATTTGCTCCTTTTTTTCTCCTTTTTAAAACTTTTCTTTTTTTTTTCCTTTTTTTTTTTACAATCAACACCTTAGCGGCAGTTTATCACATACATTTTGCCATCACATTCTCCTCAAGCATCAACTTCAACAGCTATGTCCACGTCCCTTCAGCTACCTTCTACAATAATAGATACATAGCCAAGATGTGCAAATTTTCTATTTGTAGCTAAATTTTAAAAAAGGAAGGGGAAATACACTGGATTAAGATCTTTTTTTCAAGTACACCAATTGTACAGTTTTAACTATGGTCCTTTCTCGTGGTTAATGCTATTTTGAAAATATCTAGGCCAAATGTGTAACTATCTTAAAATGTCTTAAATCCTCAGGAATATGAACTTAAACTGTAATATTGAGGGTAAAAAGAAATTTTTTATTTTGTTAGAATCAAGGTGGTGATTTATTTTACAAATTATACTGGCCTTTCTGAACATCCTCTGCAATAAATATTCTTTTTAGCCTCAACTATAAATTATACATTTTAGTGTTTAAAAGCCTTCAGTTGTACAACATCTAGAGACCACTCTCAAAATATGCGTTCTATAGGTAAACCTTTTAGGCCCCTAAATTTATATTAACAAAATGAATTGGCACAAAAAATCATCTAAATATCTTTTCTATCAAAAAGTTGAGGAAGATATCCTGGTAATTTTGTGAATGCAATTTCTCTGACTGGAATACAACCTTCAGGTGAAAAAAAGACCAAAAAACACACCTTTCCTCAACACCATAGTTAAATGCACTTGCTTTGCAATTCCAAGTTTGCACACAAGCACTTTATATATATATATATATTTATATATATATTTATATATATAATTTCCAAACCATTCCATTTGAAGAAAAAATTCCCACACACAAAAAAGGAAGTATTTCCTATACCTAATGAACTGAAAGTGCTTTGAAATGGAATGGTTTTACAACTTTTTTAAGAGATAAGCTGTGGATTCAACCTGGACATAAGTAGGCTGTGTATCTTTTGGGTTAAAACTAGTATGTTTTATGTATACACAGGTAACTATAAAAAATAGGAAGGTTACAAAAATATATTATGTCACTATTGCAATTTCTCTTTATTGTTGGAACATATGTTAACGCCTTTCTCTGGTCATGCTAAGGTGGAACTCTAGAAGGCTTATGCACAGGCAATCCACAGGCAGAGAAGATTAACATATAATAATGATGTATGCTAACATATACTAATGTAAAGATTACATTAACCATTTATAAGGTGAAGAGGCTAACCTAAGAAAATAAAATAAACATTTGCAGATGACTTATAAAGTGACTAAATGCATAAGCAAGCAAGATAGAGAAAAGCCTAGAACTGCATTAAAGCTATGCTTTTTAAAAGGGAAAACGCACACACAAACCCAAAACACATAAAATCTATCTAAAAACACCCTCTTCTACTTTAAAAATGGTTGGCTTTTTAATATGCAAGAAACAAATCTAATACTCCCCTGGCGATGTGTTGCTTGTAATGCCTAGTCTGTAACATATATGCATGCATGCATACACATATGTATGCAGCACAAGTTCCTAGAGAGATCATGCAGATACTACTTTATTTTTCTTTTTTTAAGACAGTTGGGAAATTAGGGAGGGTGGGTTGCCTGCTAAACTGATAAAGGGAAGGAAGGAATAGCAAGGAAAAAAGAATGAATAACGTTTTCCCTTCTGGTATAAAAAGTTCTGGAGAAAAGGTTTTCTGGGGAGATCCTGATACCAATTCCTTCTCATATGCCCTTTTGTCAATTGCTTGAACAGCCAAGTAAATCCAATCACTGAAGTCCTCCTTAAATATTCACATCTCTAACATCAGTGGGTGTGCAGGAAAGATCAGCTTCCTCTTCAACAGTCTTTGTTTCTGAAGATACGTTGTGTTGTTGTGCCTGGCGAAGACTAGATTCAAGGAGAGATTCAATCTGTTCTTGGCAGGCTCGTAAACAATCCTGTAGATATTTAAAAGAAAGGGGCAGGGGAAGGACAATAACATTTTCTTTAGAAATGCGGGGAACTATCATATTCTTCCAAACAAAGGGTTAAATACCATGGCTTCCATCTATACAATGGGATTTTTCCTTGCTCTCTTCTGTTAATGAGGAAAGAGGAATTCATTCCATTTGGCAAATCTCATTCTGGAATCAAATGATCCCAACCTCCATTCTCCTAACTCAATGGCCAATTTCACTGGAGACAATTTTCAATAGTTACTGATACTATCTTTCTTCAAAAAATATGGACCTATTGGTTGAAGCTAGTATGTAAAAGTACATGCATAGTATCTGTCTGTCCATCCATCCATGATATTTAACCATAGAAAGAGTTCAGCCATATATATGATTTGGACACATTGACTCAAGACAGAAGAGATCTTGCAAACAACTCTAGCACTTGCTTGACACCATTCTAAATAAAGGAACAATGCTTGCCTTCATTGCAAAATGGTTACTTCCTATCTTTGAAAAAGAGCTATATCGGTAGTGTTTTTTTCTGGTGTAAATAAAAAATATTAGCAGCATAGACAGGTTTCATGCTTCCAGAATATTTACTTTAAAAAAAAAAAGAGGAAGGTTGGGATGGAGCACAAGTAGAACGAATGTAAAATACCAAGATAATTTATCTTTATACGTCTAAGCCATTCTATCTTAAAGTAAAAATATACAAAGTATTTTAAATCAGACATACTAATAACATAATTTCAAAAGAATTTTTTTCCTGCAATTGATTAGTCAGAAGCTTTCAGAAATTTATTCCTAATCATACTCTAGCCTCCTGCAGATCCAAATTCATTCTGCTGCCTGTTTTAATACAGCAAACCTATAAGCAATAAGAACATTATTCCAAGTGTGAATAAAAAATTGGAATCAAAATTAATAGGACAATAGCCATTGTGAAGATCCCAGCAGGTAGAGGAAGTCCTTACAACCAATCACTTGGTGACCATTCAAAGTCCAAAGCTCCCTACAACCTGTTTTTGAAGTTATGACAGCTACACCTCCTTATGGTCACATGAATGGATTTTGGTGCTTGGCAACCGGCTTATCTTTACAGTCATTTGCACTATACTGCAGTCATGTGACTGCGATTCAGGAATTTTTTTGCCATTGGTCAAGTGATTGGTTTTTAAGTCAAGGACTTACAGCTTTGAGATTCAGCAGCACCAATGGACCTATGGAACATCTCCATTGAGGTCCTTCAATCTATATTCAGGTATATTAAGGTTCCTGGAAATCATGAAAGGACAAAACAAGAAGACCAAGCGTCTTCCTCAAAGAATCATCTATGTATTTCAGTGTATGTGTTGGATGGCATAAGTTGCTTCCTTGTTCCTACAGCAGATCTGGAGCGTCTCTGATAGAAATCATTATCAATTAGAAATTAAACATAGCAAACAGCCACTAACAGGTATACTCGTGTGCTGGTGTAACACCTTTCTCAGTTACAACCACTGTGATAATCGTTACCTTAAAAGCATAAAATAAAAACCATCCTACAGTAGTTTGCTCAACTTCCCTAGCTCCCTGTTTACTCTAATCTCTAAGAAACATTGTCTCAACATGTTTAACACTGTGCATTAAGAACTTTGAAGTTTTCTTTTGGGATGCCTTTTCTGATTTAACCTATGACATGCAGTAGCCCTTGTGGCGAACCCAGTCTTCCATGATAAATTGCCATCAAAAGTATTAGGATGTGCATGACTGAAAATGAATGATGATTTCCTGAGATGGTGACCTGCCTGCTGTTTTCTTTCTTTTCTGTTTCAGTTCTGCCTTCAGAGTCTTCTTGGGTGATCTACCAGCTTTTCACTGATTCTACTGCCATAAGAACTTTCTCTACCACATAGCATTGGGATAAAATAAGATTAAAAATTCAAGCTTACAATTCCCTGCAAGGCTCTTCTGAGAGAGAGGGAGGTTAATCCTACCTCTAAGCAGATCAGACCATCAGTTACAGCTCACTGAAAACAAATAACCCTTGACCTTTGCTGATTTAAAATCTAGTGTAATATTTCCTCTTGACGGAGACTAGCAAAAAGAAACACCCCCATACCTTTAAGTCATTATGCCATACATGGTTTCTCTGCTCTTGGCTTTTCCCAATAAGGACATGAAGATGGGATGTCCATTATATAAAATAACACTTTTGATCATATATATCCTTCTTTAAATACCAATAAATTTCATCTCCAAAGAAAATGTAAAGGGAAGACTTCCACCATATTTTTCTTTTCTCCTCCGTTCCCCTCTCCACATTTCTTTTCGCTTTGACAAAATCTGGGAAAGTTCTGAGGTTGCCTCAATCATTAACTATACACCATATTCAGCAATTCCAATTGGGAAAAACAGGATACATATTTCTCTCATGGTTCTATTCCTGACTAATTAAGTGTGAAATGTTATCTTCCCAAAATCTCTGTTGGAAGTCAGTAGATTGTCTAAGATGAATATATATCCATATGTTTGACAATGAAGAAAAAAATCCCAAACCTAAAGACCAAGCTGCAAACTATAAGTAAAATAATAGGGTGTCCAAGGCCTATCACTTTCATTGTGTTATTTATTTATTTATTTACTTGATTAGACTTCTATGCCGCCCAACTCCCAGGGACTCTAGGCGGCTTACAACATAAAACAATGTACAATAAAATATAAAAATAACAATTTAAGCTAAAATACACGATCCAATAATAAAACACTACTCTGTTTAGGTCTTCTAGCATAGGAATCATCAGCCCCATGCTCAATGGCAGAGCCAAGTTTTCACCACCATGCGGAAGGCCAACATATCAGGGATGGCTCGGACCCCTGGGGGAAGTTGGTTCCAAAGGGTTGGGACAACCACAGAGAAATCTCTATCCCGTGGGCCCACCAGTCTACATTGTTTGGCTGATAGGACCCATAGGAGGGCCACCCTGTGGGATTTAACTGGGTGCTGGGAGGCATTTGATGGTAGTAGGTGGTGTCTAAGGTACCCCGGTCCTAAGCCATGAAGGGCTTTAAAGGCCATGACCAGCACCTTAAATTGCACCCGGAAGCCAACTGGGAGCCAATGCAGCTCATGCAAGAGAGGTGTTACATGGGAGTACCCATGTACTTCTTCATCTGCATAAATAAATTTTGGATTTAAGTGCTCCTTAATATATAATACCCCCCTTTTCTTTTGTTCTGCTAATGCCACAAATAGCTTTCCCAATTTTAGCCATTCTAGAACCCTACTATGATTACACTTAATATGTGTTTCTTGGAGGCACACTATATCAATTTTCCTTTTTTGTAAATTAGTAAGTATTCTTTTCCTTTTATGTCATGAATTTAAGCCATTTATATGAATATAAATTAATTTGGTTTCCTCTCCCATTCCTCCCTCCTTTGTTTTTATTTGTACCTAACTACTTTTGTTCTCCTTTTCTCTCTTTGTGGTCTCGGTCCAGCTCCTTCTCTTCTTCCACTCCTTTTTTTTCACTCTTACCCTCTTTTTCTAATATGCTTCCTTCTCCCTGTTGATTATCTTGACTTTTGCTTTCTGTTTCCTCTTCACTTTCTCTGTCATCCATTCTTATAAGATATTGTTCGAAGAACTCATGTGCTTTATCCAGGGTATCTATCTTGATTCTTTTCTCCTGCCACGATACCAAGATTCCTTCCTGGAGTAACCATCTAAACATTATTTTATGTTTAACTAGGTGTGATGTAATAAATTGGTACTGTCTTCTTCATTTTCTTACTCTCCTTGGTATTTGGCATAGCATTATAATAGGGATGGCGAACCTATGGCACGGGTGCCCAAAGTGGCATGCGGAGCCATGTCAGCTGGTATGCAGAGCCGTCATCCATTTCTCTTCTGGTTCCGGCGCACCAGCCCGCTGGTCTCTTTCAGTATCTGGCACGCATGCATGTGTGAAGACTAGCTGGCCAATATGCATGTGGCCGAGGAAAACCCAGGAGCCAGCATGCACATGCCGGCCAGGCATGCTCCTCACGGGTGTTCTCAGTGGTGGGCTGCTGGCACCCCAACCCCAAGTCCCAGGAACGCTGAACCCGTTCCTTCCAAGGCCGGGAAGGGGCTACGGCTTTCCAGCAAAGGCAGGTGGCATTCCCCCGCCCAACCTCCTCTCTTAACCAACAGAGCCAGCTCATATGCACCGGACAGCTGGTCTTGCGTGCATGCGCATAAGGGCGAGTGGCCGGCACGCATGTGCATGCCAGAAACCGGAAGATCATGTGCTCTTTCAGTTTATGGCATGCAGGAGCGTGCACACACAATGTACACTCGGTGCCAAAAAGGTTCGCCATCACTGCACTATAACTTCTCTTCCTTTATAGTAAATGGTTTACTCTCTGGAGAAATTATATACTGCATCTCTTGTTACTTTTCTTGTAAATCTGACATGAATTTCTTTGGGGAGCTTATTCCACCTCGCATTGTATTTATTCAGTAAATTTCGTCTATGTCTCTCTGAACTTCATGTTTGTCCCTCTGTAGAATACCAGCTAGAATATCCAGCATCTTTCCCCCCAGATCTTCCGCTTTCTCCTCTTTCTTTCTCTTCTGGAAGCGAAGATAGAATGGATCCATCTGCTGCATCATACTTTGGATATTTTGTAATGCACCTCCTTTCTCTACATTGGCCATTTCTGCTAACCTCTGCCTGACCGGTGCTGATGTTATCAGGGATGATGCAAAAAAGCCCTTTTTCCCTGTTTTCAATGGATTATTAGACATTTCCCATACACAGAACAAATTCCTCCACAATTCTACTATCATAGAAAATCATATAAAATTATACCAAATTCTAGTTCTTATTACGATACAAGCAGCACAACATATATCTCTGCTAGATAGTTGAGTTATAATTATTCTAGATCACTCTTTATTTATTTATTTGATTAGACTTTTATGCCGCCCAACTCCCAGAGGACTCTAGTCAATGTTCTGTATGCAATTTCCAGAATTATTTAATTATCCCCTTTTTCCCCAGAGAGAAGATAGAATCGCCTCTAGATGGCACTCTTGTACTACCTGAGTGACCAATAAATAAAGAAAAAGCTTAGACACTTTGTCTCTCAATCAAAATTAAGTTCCAAAGAAAAAGAAATTTTAACGCTTCAGAGGTAATCAGTTCAATCACAATTCAGACATAAACCCAAAAATCAAAAATCCAAGTTAAAATGTCTCTGTATATTATTCTTTCACCAAAGGAGTGTTTAGTATTTCAATCAAGAATATCCCAATATCAAGAGTCATGCCAAGGCTGAGGTAGATTCAAACAAAGAGGTAAAAAAAGAAAAAGGAAAGTTGAAAAGAAAGTAAGCCATTTGTAGCTAAATATTGCTGTCATGCAATCAGCCCACAGGATAGTGAATCAGCTGTTTCTCACCACCATTCTTTCCTCTCTCTGGATGAAAAAAGAACAATGGCCCCCCACCGAGCTCAAAGAGTTTGTGCCTCACCCCTTGCCAGCACAATCTTGGCCACTTTACTACAGGGATTTCCACCAAGTTCCTGGATCTGCTTTCAGAAAAAAGTTCTAATATTCGCTTCCTGTCTAAATTTTTGTTGTATGTTTTTTTTAAACTAATAAAACTTTATTAATTTTTTTTTAAAGATATTACTTATATTTTTATGTGTCAGTTTTTCAGTATATAAAGAATCCTATAGTGCAGACTGGTTACTGGTCACTCTGGCTTGTGTGAGCATGTGGTTGTTAAACAGAATGATGCCCAGGCTTTAATGTATTTATAGCCCTATTTAGAGATAATTGATAAAAAGCAAGTGTTCATCTAATTTTTTTACACCAATTCTTATACAATTTATTTTTTAGACTTGCACAAAGATTCTGCCATTGCTAGCCATCGTGCCTAAAATACCCAATTACATGATTTTGTTTTGCTTTCTGCCATATTTGGAAGAAAAGAGAAAATAAAGGTTTCCCTAATATTTTTTTTCTACTTTTTATAACCATTTGTACAGATTTAAACTTGTTAGGAAAGCTTCTCAGAGAAAAAGCTTGGCATTTGGCCTGCTATGAAAAGAAAAGAACACTTTGAACTTATAAAATGGAACAATCAAGAAAAAAAGAAGAGTTCCATTATATTTCAAAGGAAGTTGAATGGCATACTGTTATCAGTATTACATAGTCCAAAAGATTGATTGTTGAATGTCTTTTTATATATTAGATAAATATTATAGATAGAGACCTTCAAGGGTTATGGTTAAGATTATGGGGGGAAGATGGAAAACAGTTCATAGGTCAGCATAACATTACCAGCAGCCTTAACATGTAGGAGGGCAGGAAAGAAGATGTAACAAGAACAACAACAACAACAACATCATCATCATCATCATCATTTATTGGATTTATAAGCTGCCCACTCTCGAAGGACTTTGGGCGGCTTACAACAATTAAAAAACAATGAATAATCTATAAAAATAGGAAACATACAAAAGTTAAAAAATTACAAAACCATCCATTCCATAAAATCTCCCAACATCACCAATATTTTTTTATTTGTTTTTCCTTTTTATACATATTGCCTCACTTTGAAAAACAGAGTTGTTTCCAGGCATCACTTACATTGGTCTTAAACTTTACAAATTGCATATCTCTCAATCATTTTTAAGTCCTAATTTCTGTTGAGATCTTAAATTACCTTCTAACATGACATAATTCATTTCAAATATCTAAATTAACTCAAGTTGACTAATAATTTCCCCTTTATATAATTCAATTAACAATTTATCCATACCCCTTAATTTCTTGCAAAAAACCTTTAAACATCTTAACTTTTATATTTATAATACCTTAAATTCATTCAATATATAATTGTTTCATCACATCACATTCATTACATATTATATCTTTTTAGTTTAACATTCATTTTACCAATAAGAAAATACTTCTAT
>JANHFQ010006673.1:187984-202720 GCA_032468035.1 Aparallactus werneri | reverse complement strand
TCTGCTTTATATTTCAGTTTGGATATTTGGGATGAACACTCAGCATATTTCAAATTATGCCAAGCCATAGAGAAAGGTCGAGACAGAACCAATGCCATTGCATAACTACATTTAATACTTTTTGAATATTAAAAAAATCAATTAGGGTGGCCCTAAGTGGAATTCTGCATAACATATGTATGTTAGCAGTTTCCCTGATTCTTAGTACTATTATTTTTCCATGCTAGATGATTTTTCATTTTTGTAATGGAGACTATGGAGGACAGAGGACAGTCTTCAAATAGATAAAATTATGAGTATATCAGAACAAGGTGGTTATTAACAAAGCCTGGTCTGAAGGACCTTAACATATGACCCCAAAATATATTGCTTTGCTGTCAGTGGAATGTAATTTCTATTAAACTAAACACACCTATATGAAACCTATTTGGTCCCAACTGGAAAGCCTGTTAAAGGCCTACAAAGTAGCAGAACCTTGTCCCAAAAATGGCATTTTGAATTGTACACACTGCTTACCCTAAGCAAACTCTATTTAGCCACTCTTTTGCTGCACACTTAAGTGATGAATTCAGGAGAGTTGCGGTTCCTGGGTTTTTTTTACACTAAATGTACATAATCCTTATAAAAGCTTGCCCTCAATCCATGTCAAAAAATTAAGGGTGTATGTGTGTGAAATAGAATAGTTAGAAATACTATAATAAATCTGGCCATCAAAATGCCTCAATGTATTATTCCTTGTGAGCCCTTAATATGTTTAGGAGGGTCTGTGATTGTTCTATATCCACAATTCTCAGGGAAAGACTCTGAGAGAAGGTTGGGAGAAACACACAATGGGGACCTCAGAGTAGAAAGATCTTGGAAAAGAGAGAGGTAAGGGTTTCTTAGTTGGTCTCCTCCTCTCCTCAACACCATTACTAGCTGTCCTGCGAGAAGGATCTTCAAAATTTGATTTTCAATAATATATACTGTATTTTTATTTTAAAAATGCTCTTACTGCTGCTAAGACAGACACTTTGGGACAACCACTACCCAAATTAGCTGGATAGTAGGAATATTTTAAAGATATAGGATGGTTTTAGCTGTGTCCTCAAGATTTGGATGCAAAACCATAAGGATGATTTTATTTGATACATTGTTGGCATTTGGAGACCTCACAAGAACTTATTTCAAGCATCTATTTACTGGGATTTCATTGTTCCAAAACAAAGCTAAACTCTGTCTTAAGTTCACACCATTATAGCATGGATCATTGACTTTAGGTCTTCCTTGTAGGGGCCTTTCCTGCCCATTCATTCATGAAAGGTTTATTGCTCGGTTACTGATGAGCATCTCCAGCAAGCTTTGGGGTGGGAGAAGCAGGAAAAGGACCATCCAGGTTTTCACAAAATTATGGGACATATATTTTTGGGCATTTTAAGCTAAGGAAGAAGTAATTCAGCATTATTTTCTGTAGAGGCTCTCGAGTAGTAAACCAATTATACAATTAGAATACTCTTAGGAAGGGGGTTTTCTCCCTTTCAACAATTTAGCAATAGAGAGAAATCTTCACCGTAATTATATAGAATTAAAAATACCATTAAGTTTGCTCATTGCAATAGCTATGTTCCTTCTATTTTAAATGCTACTTTCTTCTGCAGTACAATTACCTTTAAATCAAACCAGTGTAGCCTTGAGTTAAGAGTTCCCTTTCGTCTGTCTTGGTGCTTAAGTTTAGACCAGTGGTGTTTCTTTAGCCCATACAATATGGTAATGTCTGGTTATTAATGTATTTGAAAAACACTGCAGAAGACAAGGTGACTTGCTGTGAAGCATTCTCCTTGACTGCTTTTTTTCATTTTTGTATTTATAATGGAAATTTGATTTTAATTTATTTTAAAATTGTTTGCCTCCTGGAGTTAATTGCTGAGATGAGCAGCCATAGAAACTGAATGAATGAATAAATGAATGAATTATTAAATAAATAAAGTAACCTTTCAGCGTTTTCAGTACTGGGATTCAAAAATAGAACAAACACCACGTGGAGGCACACAGTTAGCAATTTAAATACAAATCAGAATTCATGACAGAAAAAATAGATTCAATGGAGAATCAAGAATCACTTACCGGATCACATTTGATAACTTTTGATAGGAAAGGTGTGAGGCATTGATAAGAGAGAAAAGAATTAGTGTTTCCAAGGTGAAGACCTTGCACTGCTGCTACCACACTACCGGCTGCAATCATGGAAGGTGGGTTTGAAATAAATTTAACATCTGTTGGAAAACAAAAAGAAAGACATTACCATATGAACCATTGTGTATAAGGTAACACTGAAATGGTAAACAATTTAAAAGTGCAGCCTGTGATAAAACTCAGAAGACCCTATTCCAATATTCACAGGCATTTATGCATATTGTTAATCCTAGAACATTTCTCTGGATTATTTCTGGTCTATAATCCAAAGTAAATCAACCAAGAATTAAGGGAAACTTACATTAATTTTGTTTATCAATGACAAAGCATTTTGTACCTGTTAGGACCAACAAATCTGAGTAACAAAAACTCTAGAACACTAGATGGCAATAAACTGTTGCTACCACCTAGTGGTTGTGTGGAATTCTGCAGCCTACATTTGACAGTCTCCAACAATAGGGATTGTGGTTAGGCCTTATTGCACCAAACCTGAGTGGTGGGTTGAAACTTGAATAAAGCATTTTCTATTGAAAATCCTCCTCTGACAGTTGAGTATCATTTATCTTTTGATGATGGGTTTGCTGGTGAAACGTTGTCCACACTATTTCTAAATGTTTTCCCATTTTCTAATCAAGCATACTTTTCTTTGTGAGAGCTATGCAACACAACATCTTCCAGATTATATATTTATGTATTTACTTAGAATAAAAGAACTTGGTCAAATTTATTCTTGCAGTCCAACGTATTCTTGTTAGTAGGTGATGAGGTATCCACATCACATAATTTAGTCATCACTTAGAAAAAGGCAGATGCACCTCATCAAATTACAATGCCCTCCCAATCTGTAAGTAAATATATGTTTAAACATTTCCTTTTAAAAAGGCTTCGTTTCATGCTTTTCTCTTATCAGCAACTGCCTGCTAGCATTGGCAATAGGGATGGTGTTGCTATGTGAAGGGGGTCCCACAAATTGGCAGATAATCAGTTACATTCTGGTGTGACACCCTGCTGACAAGAACCTGGGCCAATTTCCAAGCTGCATTGCTGTAGGTCTTGGTATAAAACCACTCCTCTGATTGATAGGCCTGCAACTGCCATCAAAAATGTTATTCCTTCTTGCAACAACAAAAGTAATAATTTGCACTTTCAAGCTAAAATTCCTTTTATTTGATTCACACATCTGACCAGGGCTAAGAGGTAAAAGAAGTGGAACAAGCTATCTAACTAATATATGCTATCCTATTAGCATCAACTTAAGAAATATTTTTAGCAGCCTGTATCTGAACAGTTCCTTAATTATTTCAATGCAGCTCTATGCTGCTGAGAATCCTCCAAATGATCTGAAGAGCTGTGTTTGGAATAGTTTTGATATATACATTTTTATGACTTTTGAAATAGCATGTCACTTAAAGATTCATGTAAGCATTTTATCACATTGCATCACGGTAATTACTTTTCTTTTGGAAGTGGACAGATTCAAAATGGCAAATCTACGAGACTTCTTCCAACATTCCACCTCCAATTTACCTATTAATTAGGTAAATTGAGGATTTTCCATTTCATTCATTTACATATGTGTGTGTGTGTGAGAGAGAGAGAGAGAGGGAGGGAGAAAAACTGAATGGCCCAAAGTCATCCAGTTAGTTGGCTTTCAGATTTATTTATTTTTAATTCACATTTTTATGCCACCCAACTCCTGAAGGACTCTGGGCGACTTACAAAATCAGCATATATGTACATAAGCCCCCAGCATTTTTCTCATTTTACCTCAGAAGGATGGGAAGGTGAGTGAGATTCGAATTTGCCCTAATTACAGGCAGCTGGCAGTGAAGTGCAAACACAAATTGGAGCACTTAGCTCCACTTACAGCTCTTATGATCTCATTATTTTTTACTTCTTTAACAAATAACCATCACAGATTTTAACCTATGTATCTTTTTTTCTCCTCCTTAGTTTGGCTCAACAAAAGCAACAATTCCAAGTTAACATTTTGACTGAGGGTCAATCTGTAATTAATATTGGTCCTTTACTGAAGAGTGAAGGCAATTTATAAGATAGTAGTATTTACAAGCATAACATGCAATTACACATCCTGAAGGTGTCAAATTACATGCTAAATTTATTTATTTAATCTATTTGTTTGCTTGCCCAATTCACAACTGTTACTCTGGGCAATTAATATCAATTTAAATTCAAGCAAACAAAAAATGTCCAAAACAGATATAATACATCAAAGGCCAACCATATTTTCTGAACTTTTGCAAAAAAAGGCTCATTTAATATCCTGGTCCTAGGAAAAGAGCCATTTATTCTGCAGGGGTGGGGGCAGTCAAATTGTGTATGGGGAAGGGAAGTTGATGCTGTTTCATAGGATAGGCCGACCACCAGAGGTAGTCCATCCTGTGGGTCCCATCAGATGACACGGTTCAAAAGCACCCCTATTCATCCTGATAGATTTTTATAGGACAGGCAAAGATAATCAGATGGGTGGCTCCAAAAATAACATGGCCTATGCCTTGATGGTTGATTTTTGTGGTAACCAGCATCTTGAATTGAATCTGGAAGCCTGCTGGAGACTACTGCAGTTCACAAAGTAGAGATAATGACATGGCATCACGTCTGGGAACATTAAATGTGGCCTTCTGTAGTTGTGGCTTCCAACACAGCAGCCTATAAGGTATGCAAAGATTCCTTCAGGCAATTTTCCTACTCTGATGTTTTACAAGTCCCAGAATTCACATACAGGCAATATACGTAGCCAATATATATTTGTTAAATACTGTTTAATGTTTGATGTTCTTATTTCGGAGAGGTCTGAACTGCTACTGGTGTGCATTGTGTAGACTTTGTAAGAGATTAAGTTCCAATTTTATTTATTACAAGCATGGATGCTTATTGAAGAAATTACAAAAGACATTTTATTAATCAAACATCATTTCCCCATTTATGAAGGATTGTTAGTATTTTTTCCCCTTCTGAATTAAAAAAAAATCTATTTTTCAAAGCCAGATCTATCATAGATGATATTAAGATGATCCTACAGGGACTTTTGGGAATCCATTAAAAAAAACACCTCCCTTTCAAGATGGCAATAAACGAGAACATGAATTCCTGGTCCCACTCTTTCTTTCCCAGATGGGAAAAGTGTTAATGAAGTTTAAATGACCAGTTTGTGTCTGTCCCCATAACCACCCCATGTTCCCATAACAAGCCGCATGGACAGACTTTTTTTTGTTGCGACCCAACAAGGAATTATTTGTGGTAGAGACCACTAATTTCAGCATATTAATCAGGGGGCCCCTCTTGGCTGTAATTGGATGCCCGCAAGTGAAGAGCGTGGCATCATTGTCAGCCTTCATCGCCTCATCTTGCACTATTGAACGCTCCAGAACAAGGGGGCTTCGGTGAGATGAATTAGACCTGACATAGCTACAATGGGGAAGAGGCCCCCTCAATTGAAGCACACATCCCCAGCAGCCTATCTGAGACTTCATCCAAAAAGAATAAACAACTTCAGTGTGGTTAAAAAAAAAAGGAGGGGTGGCGGAGGGAGAAGAATGCCAGCCACCCTGAAGGGAAGACAAAGCAGGCATCTAGGCACTGTGGCGCTTTAAAAAAAAAATTCCTAACAAGGCAAGTCACCCCCTTTTCCTTTTTCAATGGAGCAGCAATTCCATCTGTCTGGAGAGCCGGGGGCTATGAATGAAAATCTTTTCATTGAGCCAAATCAAAACTCTGAACATAAATCACCGGCTGCAAGATTCAACAAGTTCTAACTGGTCACATACCTTGAGACTTCAAATTTTTAAAAGCCTTGAGAATGGAACAACTAGGGCAAGCCAGGTTTCAAAAGAGAATGACTTTTATTGGGGGGGGGCAATAATAGCAATAATAATAATTAATAGTAATGATCTTGATTATGCCTAGGCAACCAGATGAACACAATGAAAAATGGTCATGCCTGATATGTATTCCTATTAATCATTTGGCTTTTATGTGCAAGAGCTTCTCCTTAGCAATGGTCTCAGCATCGCTTTTACTCTATTATATTCCTGTTCTGATTTGCAAGTCTTTATTCGTTTTAAGTGAAAAAACTCCGGGCCTTCCCCCTCCTCCCCTTTTTTGAAACCTGATTCTCATATGAGCAGAAAATATTATCTTTGGTAAACACATATACAAAACAAAACACCGCAAAATATTACATTTGGGCCAGGGATATAATGGAAAGAGACAAAATTCTTTTCACCATTTTTACTTTTAGAAAACATCTTCTCTGTATCTAACACAAAGCCACACTCACCCTAACCTTCAATCTCTTTCTCTCTCCCCCTACCTCCACTTCATGTAAACTATTTTCTTCCAGTATTAAAATTTGAGAGATGTTGTGTTGGATCTTTCTCCAGGAGGCCTCTCTATCTTACATATCTGTGCTTCAAAAAATCACTAGTCGGGCAAATAGGTAATTCCTACAATGAACTTTGAATAAAACTTCCATTAGTTGCAAATGAAAAAGAGTTTGCAATTCATCCAAATGAAAACTTGCCAAAAGGGCAACACGGACACAGAAAGTCCTCAGTGTGCAACGGAAAGACAAACATCTGTATCTTAGTCTAGGCATCCCCAATTAATCAAATGACTGCTAAGGATAAATTTGCTAAGGTAAAACCCTATTAACTAATGTTGACTTAGACAAAATTCACAGTGACTTCCTTGGGGTTGGGGGCTCCCTTGTTGACCTCCACACTTCCTTTAAGCTTGTGTAAAACGTTTCTAGACAAGGTTTGCATTCATCAATTCATTTTCCGGTTCTACGTATGGCCATTTAGAACAATGTTTAAGATAGGCCTCAAGACCTGCCTTCTAAAGAGAAACATAACAACGCTGACAGCAGATCAAAGTACTTGGCCCTTTGTGAGCCTCCAACCTTTGAACTATTCTTGTTTTCATCATTGTGGGACTCTTTCTGCCAGCGCCACAATCCAGGTTAAACATCCCCATACCCTAAAGAAAAGGCTGGGCAGGCATTTGAAAGAAAGAGTCTATTAAACTAACACCGTGGCGGCGAAGTAGGCTGATTTAAAAAAAAAACTTTTACTTAAAAAAATTAGATGATTGTTATTTGTTAGAACTATTCTAAAGGATTTTAGGAGCTTGGCAAAGAACCCATTTTCCAGAAAATCTTAAACTGGTGTCTCTCTTTGGTAGCTAGGCTAAGAAGAAAGGTAAGCTTGAAAAATACCTAATATTTACATATTTTCTATGGCCAGCTTTCAAAACCAGACTGCAGTGGAGAAAGCATTTAAAACTGCATATATATATATATTTTAATGGTTTGCTATTTTTCTTGGATCTTTCCACCAATTCCATTTCAGGTGTGACATCACAAACACTGCTGAGTGTTACCTCTGGCACCAACTTGACCCTTGGAATTTATATGCCTTTCAGGTTTTCAATCTTAGACGAATCCTTGTTTTCTTGTGCCCATCTGGAATCAGATGAGTCATATACTGTAAATACAAATCAATCTACGCAACCCTGGTATGCGTGACTTTAAAACATTCAACTGGACCCTTTAGGTATGTTGTAACTGCAATCTCCCAGCCAGCATATCTAGAAGACTCCAATTCAGTTTGGAGGGAGATTGTACGATATCCTTCCTAATCAATCTTACAAGCGTTTGAAAGAACACGTGTCCATATTGTCTTGTTCTTCCTAATTACTCTGCTTTGGCATTCTCTCCTCTCTGGCCTGTCCCACTTTTTTTAAAAGCAGCAGCTAGTCTACCTGGACAACGGGAATGCAGGGCTGCATTTCTGACCCCGTGCTCCTGCTTGTTTGAATGGGTGTGGCAGCAGCAATCAAGGAAATGAAACAGCAGCAGACGAAGTTTGGAGGAGTTTGAGAATGCAAGCATGCGCAGACACACAGATTGCCCTTGAAACCCAACACCAGGCCTCTCTGTGAAATCCTGGAGCTTAGTCAGTGTCTCTAGCTCCTCCTGAGGCTTTAAGTGCACATGGCTGCAGCCAAGCACGTGGTCCAACTCAACCCTTAGCCAGGAACCTTTTACAGTACCCTCTTCTTGTTTCTCCTGGAAAGGAGAAACAGAGTTATAAAGAATTCAGTTGGGACAGACATAGACTGGGAAAGAACAAGAATGAAATCTGAGTTCCAGGGAAAACCTGACATATGTTTGCAACTCTGAATTCTTTTTAAACAGTAATGCAACAGCTTTCAAGTCCTAAGAGCCTAATGACCTTGCAGCCATTTACCCATTCCTGCTAACTGAGCTGACAAACTCCTACTCTTGACACTACAGATCTCAAAGCACCAATTTCAGCCTCAAAGCCATCCAGAAACGCCACTTGCAGAGGCCAACTCACCTTTAGCAAAGTAATCCAGGTTCTGGGAGCAAGCTCATGTTCTTTGCAAGCATTAGCTTTGCTGAGCTACTGCCACCCATTTTATAGTGTGCCCCTGTAAGAATTCTGGATAGTGGAAAAGGGAAGCGGGTGCATTTGCTGGGGCACATAGAAACATAACACGCCTTCGGAGGGTGCAAGGCTCATACCTGTTGCACAGAGAGCCACAAAAGTCTGGGCGTGTTTACGGATGATCTGCTTGCTGTCCTCAGCCACAGGCATTTTATTAAGAAAATGTTCAATAAAATCGTGAGGAGTCGTGGCAGCCAGATTCCATTTCAGCTTATTCACCAGAAGCAGTTCCATTTGCTGGGTTGGGATGAACAGAAGAAAAGAAGGAACAAGAAAAAAATATGTGGTTATGAAGTTCTCGGTTTATAAATAGTTAGGCACACAAGTTTGGTGGTCTTCTCACCCTGTTCTACATCACTTCAGTTTAGGCCTTTTGCTTTGTCTAACAGAAATTGAACCATGGCCAAATTTAGCAGCAGCCATTGTGCTACTGGAGAAGAACATAAATAGGCAAGATGGGTGCCTTTGTAGATGAAAATTACATAATTCTATTCCCTTCCCCCACCATTTCCAAGCACTATCATCACCCAGCTGTTTTGAACTAATATGCATTAACTACGCAAATTATTTAAATTAACACAAGAGGGCGCTAGCCACTCATTTTATTCCCCTATCTTGTTACTGTATTTTTCCTATAGTGAATAATAAGGATTTAACATATTAGGACATTTTCATTCAATTAATCTACTGCACCATGTGGGCTGCAGCTGCCCAGGGGTTGACAAATATCCCAAGACTAAATGCATCTATGGCTTCCTCCTTCCCCCAACAAAATGCCTGGTTCAGTGGTTTGATTCTGATGCACATTTACTTAAGAATAAACATGGTTGAGTTCAATGGGACTTTTCTTTCTATAGTGTGGTTAAAACATTGCAATTCAGCTTCCGTTCAAAAATAGGGAATACACTGTGTATTTTATCAGAAAGTCTAATAGTTTGCACATTTAAAGTCTGAAATAATTTTATGGGAAAACCACATCATCTTAAACAAAAATTATTATCTGGAAGAATGGAATTAATTCCTTCTATAATTTGTTGCTTTCCCAATGCAATAAAAAATAGGAAATTACCAGTAATTCATTAGGTCTAATGGAGTTATCAGTGTAAATACACAGTTTTTCTGCTGTTAGAGGAATAGTTTCCTTCATTTTTGAAGCCACGAACATACAAGTAGCTCCGAGTAGTTGCAAGCGGCTTTTCTTGATGGGTTCAAAAGAGAGGTATCGGTCCAAATAATTCATTGCCAAGGGGAAAACTTCTTCTTCACATTTCTGTTCCTCACAAACCTGTAAGGAAGGGGGGAAATGGGGGGGAAAAGAGAGACATGCTAGAAAGCTTTTACTCCCTGAATTAAGCTGGTTTCTTTTCTTTCTGATAACAAATATATTTTGGGGGGAGGCAGAAAGCAAAAGAAAAGAAAATAATCCACAAATAATTCAGCACCCTTTATTTAGTTATTTTAAAAAAAACCCTATGAAATCTCTAATGTGTAGAAGAAGTGAAAGAGAAAGTCGCAAGAGAAGAAAATGTGCTTTTCCGAAATGAGGTAGGACATTTGGACGAAAAGACCAAAATAGGTGTCCGAGACCCCAAGATTTATGAACAGACAATCTCAAGAAAGCAATCTGGGCTTCAAAATGTTGGGGGGCATATGCCTTGGTGCCCCCTATTGGTTCCATTTGGCTTGAGTGTGGCTGATCCCCCCCCCTTTCCTCGAGACACAAAGGTGGCGTCGAGAGGCAGCTGCAAGCTTTTTCCCCAGACGTCATCTTTTCAAAAAATATTTAAAAATATTTAAAAAATCAGCAGAGCCCCGCAAATTGGCTGAAAACACCCCCCAGGGGATCCTTTACTGATCCCCGTTGGGACAGAAAAGGGGGGGCTTCCAAAAAGACCTCCCCGAAGTCAAACTCCAAAAGCCCCCATTCCTCTTCTCTTCCTTTCTAGAGAAGCAACGTGCGACATTTGCTTGCACCCAGGGTTTCAAAAATTAATTAAAAATAGATCGCAAGCACCCAGAGCTTCGGGAAATGGCTGAAAATATAGCCCAGTTTGTCCTGATCCTGGTAGGACCCCTTTGAAATACGTCTCAAGGGGAAAACACGAAAACCACACTATTTTTTTGCCGGGCGACCTTGCCGACAAGTTTCTGTAGCAAAAGCATGTCTTCCAAGGGGGGGGGGGAGGGAAAGGAAGAGACTAAAACCACCCTCTGCTCTGAACAAAGGAAAGTTTCAACCAGCAGCTCCCCGAGATTTGCAAGCCAAGATCCTGATCCCTCGGCCCGGTGGCCCCGCGGGGACCCGTTTTCTCCGCCGAGCTTTTCCCCCTTTCTAATTATTAATAAACACTTGGCCTTTGCAATAAAAGAACAAAGATGGCGCATAATACTGGCACTAGGAGCACTTGCATACGTGTCCACGGATATTAATTTAAAATAAAATCCCTTCAAATGCATGGCCAGCTTGAGGGGCCACCGAAGAACCCGGGGGCGATATTCTGGGTTCGCGGGCTCTAACGATACAGCCTTGGGAATCCATAGACATACAAGAGGGGTGTGTGCGTTGGGGGAGGGCGACTTCGGAAACTTCCAAAACTTACCCGGGCACCCCGGCTTTTGCCCGGATTCCTGTTACAGGGGGTTCCCAAAGCTCCGAATCGGGCTGACAGGACGCGCGATCGGCATTCCGCGATCTCTCGCCCGAATCCGTGCAGCCCAAGCCCGACCCGCTGGGAGGGGGCGACGGAGACCTCTCGGCAAGATGTTTTAGGGTGCAGGAAACGGGGCTCGGGGTTAAAAAGAGAAGAAGGAAGGACGCCTAAGACACAAGGGTCGCTTTTATTTCTAGAAAAGCCCGAAACGTTTGCGAAGCGCGTTTACCTCCAACATCCAAGTGGCCACTATTTTCCTCATATATGGTAAGATCTCCTTTTGCACGCACTTGAAGTAGGAGACGGAGGGCGAGCAAGTCTCCTCCGCTTTCAGCAGAGTCTGCAAGACCCTGTCATTGAGGAGGTTGGCATCTTGATAGGCTCTCCGGATGGTCTCGACTTCACAGCAGAGCAGCTGATGTTCCATGTCTTCTGCCGCCGCTGCTGCTGCCGCCTCCACCAACGCCGCCGCCGCCGTTCTTCTTCTTCCGCTTCTCCTTCTTCTGCGGACTCCAAGGGCTGAGTCAGTATGTTCTGGCGCTCCCCCCGAGTCCCTCAGATGCTGCTCGCGGCTGTGGCTGCTGCTGCTGCCGTTGCCGCCGCTGCTGCTACTGCTACAGCCCTCTGGAGGCTGCAAAACTTTCTAACTTCCAACAAAACTCTCCTGTATGAGTCCCCGTGTGACGTTACTGTTGTTAAGCAGAGATCAAAGCGCCAAGCGAGAATGCGAAAGAGAGGGGGGAAAGGAGCGAAGCCAAAAGCAGGGGGCCGAGCCGTAAAGCCATCCCATAGGCTTCAAGTCCTTCCCCTTTGCTTAGCTGAACAGACGCAGGGCTAAATTTTAATGCAAATGCAAATAAGGACAAGGGCTCGCTTTCTTTCTTTTTAGGGGGAAGGAGCGAAGTGGTGGGGGAAGCCCAAATGGTCTTTCCTCCCCCCCCCCTCCTGATCAGGCAGAATTTCTTAAAAATGGAGAGGGCTCCGCGAGGCGAATGATGAATGAGGCTAGGCCACACACAGGCACGTTGGGGCAGAATATGGGCTGCAAGACGGCTCCGGGTGCTTGTTTTTCTTCAAAAAAAGGCACATTGCCTGCCGCCCCGCTTTCGCCAGAACACCAGGATCTAGATAGCTGAGTGTTACATTTTTCATCCCCTCAGCTTTTTTTTTTTTATTTAATGAGAACCCCGCCATTTTCAGGAAAGAGTTCGGAATGAAAGGGCGGTACTTAATCCCCGTGGATTAAGGATTTGCTAGTGATCCAAAATATACGCCTAAAAAATTCTGTCCTTATCTCTTCTGCTTGCTATCTTTTAATGTGGAAGGAGACCACCCTGTTCTTAAGGGCGATCTTCCGTGGTGTTGGGGGACCCAGTTTGCACGAGGCTGGGCTCGAGCTACAAGATCTCACTTGCCAGGAGGGCATCTCGTCCGCGATGGCCAGGAACAGCATTATGGACCCAGGAAGGACACTGGCTTGGTGAGAGTAGGAGGATGGGGGCGTTCAACCTCCCCCTCCCCACAAGTACTACCCAGTGAAAATCGAAGCGTAGTTAAGCAAGATGGTGGCTACTGATTCTTCCAGGGCATTGAGTTGGACCACGAGAGAGGAAGACGAAGTGCAGTCATTTTGCCCCTGGGTTTAAGTCCCATGCAAAAACCCAGGGAGAAGTTCTCATTCATTCAATAGGACGGTTTGGTTTTACTTCTACCATGAATTATACAGGCGGATGCATTCCGCAAACATTTTTTAAGAAAGCACGTGGCAAGTGGGTTCTCAAGCCGGTGGTGAAGCAAGCTTCAACTCTTTGCATTTAAAAATGTTCACGTCCCCGGTTTCAAACACGCAAATTAATAAAATTGTATCCTCTCCTCTATTACCTTCAGGGAATAAAAGGTGTGCAATAGCCCCCTGGGAGTGGGAATTCTAAGTAATCAATTAAAAGACCCAAGCATGCCGTACTTAATATTTTTGTTAGCAAAACCGCCTTAAAAGACCCTGGGTGCCCAGGATTCATTTGAAATCGCAAATCTTCAACCTCCAAATGTAAATCATACTTGGGAGGGCTGGGTTCGTGCTGCTCCTTTCTTTGTGTATATTATAACCTTTGCCCATGTGGTGCCTTACCCTCCTCGTGTCTACTTCTACGCCAAGTCTCAATGAGGTTTAATCCGAAATAAAAGGGCACAAATGCAATTATCAGGCAAGGCTGCTTTATGACTTTGTAAGAGGTAAGTTCTAAAATGGATTCGGATCCTATGTTACTCAGCAGTAAGTTCCACTTTGTGGTGGAGCTTTCTCCCACCCAGAAATACAGAACTCAGTCTGACCTTCCTTCAAACTGGTTGTGCGCATGTATGTCTTTAGATCCATGTCCATATGCGTTATTTTTTTTGTGTGCGCACTTTTTGTTTTCAGCATTCTAAGGAAAGCGCAGCCTCGCCTTTAGAAATGTTAAATAAACGCCCCGCAAATGCTAGACGCCTTGACATATAAACATAAAGGATATCTCTTTGCATAATTCCTGACCTCTGTCCCTCCCCATTGAAGCACTCACGTCGGGAAAGGAAGCTACCTCTGCTCTCGATCCAAGCGTTTGCGTCTCCAACTTTTATTTTTTAATTTACTTTTAGTAAATAATAGTCAGTCAATAACCAGCTACGTGCACTTTCCCTCTCCCAAACAATATTTGCTTTGTAAAATCGGCTCCCTCTCCAGTGCCCTTTTTTTTTTTTTGAAAGGGAACACGGTGAGAGCAATGTTTTTTCATTCATAAAAATGTGCATCGGTGTGTGGCAAGAGACCTGAATTTTTGAGACGGAGAGGTATCAGCTACAGCTTTTCCGGAGCCCCCCTCATAACCTCACCCTCCAGCTGAGACGCCTGCCCAGAAAGATCGCCTTCTGCTGCGTGTGGCAATATTGCAGGGGCGAGATCGCCCACTTAAAACAAAATTGGCTCTAATTCCTGGAGGGGACTCCCCCCCCCTTCCCCAACTCGGCTCCAATACAAGAGGAAACTGGAATTAGCATAAACCAATAGGGGAATAGATCTGTTACCAGGCGGATCAGGCAGATCTGAACTAGGAACTTGTTTGATTTCTCTCTGACAAGAACCAAAGGGATTTGGTCAAAAGTGCCAGAATTACCGAAAAGCGTGAAAGCGAAGATAGAAAACTTCGCTGGAACTCTCATTCCGCTGCTGAATGTGTCTTTCTCCCATTCTTTTTAAAAAGATCCAAAGAGAATTAATGGGTCGAGAGAGGCTTTAAAAAAATTAGTCACACTTGACGTGCTTTTTATAAATGGTACCAAGGTCTGTCTGGGTGCAGTTTAAAACTCGTTCTGGGACCGAAGTTGGGTCCCTTAGTCCAGTGTTTCTCAACCTTAGCAAATTTAAGATATCTGGACTTCAACTC
>JANHFQ010006673.1:14594-25075 GCA_032468035.1 Aparallactus werneri | reverse complement strand
CCCTCCCTCCCTCTCTTCTCCCACCCATGCATCTAAATAGCATTTGAATGTATGTGCCTAGTTAAGTGGTGTAGGAAAAGGACAGGCAAATCTGGCCTCTTTATAATGAGACCCAACATGTCCTTTCCTGAATTCTTAATCTGCTTTATTCACCGGGCTGCAATTTGCATTACTGGACAACAGCCCCTCCTTATCTTAATTTACAAGATGGGCTCTTCTATTTAGACCTGTCAATACTATGTTATGTTCATTCATTATCCAGTATCTTTCTAGCCTAAAGGACCTTCCCTGTACTTGCTAAGCACAGCCCCTTTATTATTCTTGCTCTTAGCATTTCCTATTAAGGCAGTCATTTCCTAATCCAGTGATTGAGCTGTGAGATCATTTTAACATCCAAACATTTAGTTCAAAGCCATCGGTCCATTTGTCTTCCCCAACCACCCAGGTCATCTCAGGAACCCCAGCATACCAAAATATCTATACATTGAAAAGCAGAAGACCTGTAACACTCCAGACATTCTGCAAAAGTTCCAGTGTTATCCCTTAAATGAAAAGATGAAAGGAGAAGTAGTTGATAAACACAGGAGAATGGCGAAGTTGATGACATTTGAACCCGCATTCTCCAAACTCTGTGAAAATAGGGGGATTGCACAAAGCATATGGAAGCAACTGCCTGTATTTATTATCCTACTAGAAGATAAGAATCCATACCATGGTGTCAAAATAGGGCAGTCAAATTATTTATGTGAACTGTAATGTCTTTTCATCAGTACTTCAATTTAAGTGAGCATCTTACTACATGGAAAACTTTATCAAACTTGTGGTCTATCTACACAGTTTTTGTTTGTCACACATTCTAACTCTTGGTAAAGATTTAAAGTCTAATCAAGGGACTTCTTTACATTTACCATTTGGTATTCTGGTCAGCGGCATTAGTAGTGAGTTGAAATTGTAACAGAAAAGTATTTCCTTTAAACAACCGAGTTGCATGGCTAGGTTACCCCATTCATTGGGGGGCATTTGCATTTTTCAGCATTCAGAGTACGCAATCGCCTGCTGCGATATCCAACCTCCTTCCAATAGGACTGCTGCATTCTTCAATGGAAGTAAACATAATTCACAGGAATTTTGAAGGGGCTTTTACGTGATATCATAATGATGGCAACTATTCAGTTTCATCATCTGTTTACATCATTTTGGAACAATCCTTGTCCATTGATGACAGTGCTGCCTGTAGCTAGGTTACTCCCCTTCTCTTTCAAATAGGTAGAAATAAGATGTATAGCATCATTATTGTTGGATGAGATGTGTGTGGAAAACTTTCCTTTCCCCCATGCATTCACTTCATCTCAGGGAAAAAAAATAGTGAAAGCCAAGCACATGGAATATCTCATTCAGAAGCAGAGAATTTGGCAGCTTCAAAAGGGTTGCTCTGACCTTCAGCATCTTTAAACTTTTGAAACCGACTTTGCCGGATTTCAAGAGGATTTTCAGTGAAATACGTCTTATCCTGAAAAAAATATCCCTCTCCCCAGTTTCAGGCTGTATGGAATGTGAAATAATCCAAGCTTGCAGCTGGAAGCAGCAAAAACCCTGCACCTCAAATTCGCTGCTGTCATGGAGGCACTGCATCAATTTACCAGACAGAAGGTTCATTTTCATGGTCCACTATGCCCTGAAGCTGGCTGTGAAAAGAGCAGCCAGGATAACAATCCATTTTCTCGACTTCATTCAAGTGGAAGAGCCCATAAGTCTTGACATTCTGCCCCCAGCAATCTAAGGTCTTCTCCCTGCCCTACCCTTGTTCCGCATCTACTAGGCTCACATTTAACAAAGCTCAGGGTTTTTTAATGAATGAGACAAAGAAAAAGCATCCCTTCCTATGTTCTTCACTGCAGCCTTAGATTCCTTTAGAGAAACAAAGAGAAAATGTATGGAAACGTCTGGTGCATCACTGCAGTTTGTATGTGTCTTGCTTTAAATATATGCAAATATTTGATAAAATCAAAAGTGCATTTTAAAAAATAAGCAGGTAGCACATAATCTTATTGAGTCACTCAAATGCTCCAAATAGCAAGGCCAATGTGGATCTGCATTGATATGCTGTATCGACAAACATACCATTTTACATTGCGCTCTTTTAACTCCATGAATATAATATTTCATTTACCATAAAGTGATTCTTTGTCAGGGCCCTTTATAATCAACGATTTGTAATCAAAGGCCAAACTGGCTAAGTTACAGTCCAAGATGAGAAGTCTGATTTACACGTAGAAGTCCAGAATTCTACTCATGTATAAATGTACATTCCTGATATATTTTATACAAATGCCTGAGGGATCAGTTGGCTTTGTCTAAACAAAAGAGTGCTGATTTGAATGGCATGATGTGAACCAAATAGAAGAAAAGGCAGCATAGACATGATGTGGCTGATTAAAAACCATTCATTTTATGGCCCAAACATTTCCAGAATTCTATCAAGAAAATAAATCCAATTGAGATTTGATGTCACAGACAATCACTGTTTACAGTCCAAGATTTTAAAATTTGTGATGCTGCGAGAGAGAGCAGGGTGAGATCCATAGAGCTACTACATTTAGAGCTAGGCTCGATTACATTAGAGCTAGGCCCGACTACAGGATTTTCCTGTCTAATACAGTATTCTGATAAATAAATACCCCGGTGAAACAGGGTTATCAGCTAGTCAGGCAATAAAAAATTGTGAAATTCTATACTCAATAAGTATCAATTAAATTAATTTTAATTTAAGAAATGTTTAGCCACTTCTCTCTATTCACTTGAGCAGAAATCAAACTAACAAATATATAGCAATCTTAAACTAGAAAGCAGTTTGAAATCAAAGAAAAAGTAAATTGAAAAACAATCAAAACAGGGACAATAATCAATATTCAATAAAAAATATCCTGGAATAAATTATATCAATGCAATCTATATGTGTAGAAACCTAGATTATTTTTGTTGAGTCAATCTTTGGAAAGTAACGGTCAAGCAACCAAGTAATAAAAATAAAAAGCAGTCAAGTAACAGAAGCAAACATTTCTCAAACATTTTTTCTGTTAAATCCAAGAGTTTAGATAGATTAAAGACTCAATATAGCTCTTTCATCTTTTATGGACCCTGAAGTGTGAAATACATTATAATCTCCACCAGTTATGGACATAAAATCTATAAAATAGCAGAAAAAAGGATTAGATTCAAAACTACAAGTTGGAGTCAAAATGTCTCCCTACCTGGAAGAACACAACTTATACAAAATCCTGCTGAATTCTCACCGATTCCTTCTTGCTCTACAGCCCTCTTGACCGTTTTATTCCAGACATCTCCAACACTCCTGGAGCAGATTTTCAGCTCCATCTAGAATTATAAAGCGATGAAGAATCAGCAAAGGTTCCCTCCCATCTGAGTCCAGTAGGGCATTGCTGGGTCAGAAACCTTCTGTGTATGGAAAAAAAGGTCCCAATTCCAATGCAGAACAATCAGCCAGGCTAAATAGCAGTAAATCTTCTCCTAAAATGTATATTATCATCTCTGTATGAATAATATCTTTTAATATTAATTAGTTTACATTTTTCATGTGATAACATATTTGCCAAGAATGCCTCTTGGAAAATGAACAAAACAGAAATATTTGAAGAAAGAAATATATAGATCATACTTGTCAAAATTCTTCTTATTAGATAACTTCAAGAAGCCTAAGAATAGTAGTTGCCTAATTAAAGTAAAGTACAAGTCAGAATCAAAGCAAATAATTGCACCCTGGGCAGCTCACTCCATAGTTGTAACTCCTCTTTTATAAGCTGTCAATAATGCTATAGAAGTCTTACTCTTATTAGCTGATGTTATGGCATGGGGAGTCCAGCCAAAATCTCTGGGCCTTACATGTGAAACTTCCGTAAATGACTTTTTTCTGTGTCCAATGTCAAGAAAAAGTTTTAACATCTGCTTAGTTTGCACCAACATGTCCTGTATTTTTGCACAAATCCTAGCTTGCAGTGCATAACCTAAAAAAGACATGGCATCTATGTGCCAGTAATCAAGATTTAAATGATATGAACCATGTTTCAGTGCCTTATTCATAAAACTAGGTAAAGGGATAAATGTATTAACAGAATAACAGAAGTAGAAGGGACCTTGGAGGTTTTCTAATCCAACCCCCTGGTCAAGCATGAAAGCATTTTAGGCAAATGGTCGTCCAATCTCTTCTTTAAAACCTCCACTGTTGGAGCATCCACAACTCACAGCATTATACTATTTTCCCCAATAAGATACATGATAAGCATTAGCTGTGCACATGACTTCAAGCTCTTTTTAGGAAAACTAGAGAATGGAGTTATAACTTAGGGTAGTGAAAATAAGTGAAACTCACATGAACAGATTCAATGTACAACTGGTTCTTTACTCCTTGAGAAAAAAAATCTGTCCAGTAATATTGCAGGAATATGTTGCTACTGTACAGAATTAAACATCTATTCCTGATCCAACCCAAAAAGAAAACTCTACGAGATCATGTCGTCTTCATTAAAACCATGTGATGACTGCAAGAATGGGAACAATGTTAAATTTCTAAATTTTATGCCCTGCATATGGTCATAATAATCTTAGGTAGCCACAAGACAGGAGCAAATAACCTAAGGGTAGAAGTTTTATTTGGAGCTGGCATTCTTTTTTCCTTATTGTGGAGATGTCCAATTATGTGAGGTCCAGATGGTGAAGCAGGGGTCACCCTGACCATTCCTGAGACGAAGAATAACATTACAAGACAATCAAATACACCAGCTAACTCCAGTGGCTGAAGACATCCTCTTAAGTCACGAAGAGCTATGAATGGGGAGGAGAGTGTCACGAAGAGGTTTGAATGGGGAGGAAAGAGAACTATGAATGGGGAGAAGAATGTTGGTCTATGAAGGGATCAGAAAGCCACGGAAATTGCAGGATCAGGAGTTGACAGACAGACAGAAGAATTGAGCTCAAAGCCAGTAGCAAAAACACCAGAGGAGTTATTTGTGGGCAGAATATAGAATAACCTGCAGGACTCAGCCTTCCATCCTTCTGAGGTAGGTAAAATGAGAACCCAAAATGCTGGGGGCATATATACATATATGCTGATTCTGTAAGCTGCCCAGAGACCTTTGGGAGTTGGGTGACATAAAAATGTGAATAATTAAAAAAAACTTTTTAAAAGATGACTCTAGAAGAGTTTTTCTCAGCCTCTGTGACTTTAAGATGCCTGGATTTCAATTCCCAGATTCCCTAGCCAGCAAAGTGCTAAGGAAATTTGGGGTTTGAATTCCTTACATTCTAAAGTTGTTGAGGTTGAGAAACACTGCTCTAGAGGTAGCTGATCTGTGAGGCTCACCTGACAGAAGGCTGCACAGGTTGTTTTGCCAACAGAACATGGACAAGCAGAAGCATACTAGAGCAGCACTAAGGCCTGGGGAGAAACTGTACCGAGGGCAGAAAGCAGTTGCATGGAAAGACTGTGGAAGTACCTGGTTCATGAGGGGAATTGGGAGACAATCAACCAGACTCCCTGCCTGTCATCTCACGTTACATTCTGAGTGGTCATCTACTCCCTCAAAATCAACTGCCTGGCTGATTTGGGGCTCCTTTCTATTCAGCATGTCCCCATCATCATTTAGGCCTGGCCACTCTATTATAACTTATGCCTTATTCTACATATACACATTGCTTCCACCATATTCATAGGTGAGGTCTGTGGAAAGGCCAGAGAAAAGTTTGGGGAGAGAAGGGAAATCCCCCTTAGTCCTGCATTAATTTCATCATTAGATTTTAAATAACATTTCTAAAAAAATGTGCAGCTCCAAATCTGTAAAAGAAGGCAATAGAAAGATGCGTTCTAAATCATGTGTGGATCTGAGTTCCGTCAATGTCAACTGAATAAATGTCACTGTCATCATTCACGATAACCATATTATAAAAGCAAATTTTAAAAAATCACATTCAAGTAGTTCAGATTTAACAGAACCAACCCAAAAGGCAAGAATGTGAATCACAGAGAGGCAACAGCAGAATAATCAGAGCATCAGAAGGAACAAAAATAACATCAAACCACAGAAAAGGGGGGAAAATGAGTATACTGTAGTATGTACGTTGACATTATAGAAAGCAAAATCATCATGAGTGTTCAGTGAAATGATTCTTGAATGCCAGGAAGAAAGAAATATTTATAATTGTGGTAAGATCTCTTTTTGGATAAATTACTGTTCATGTAAAAGTAAGGAAGCATTTATTACATAGTAGTAGTATTGTACCTAAATAAATCAAAACAATTTAAATACATAAGGCCACTTCGGTTTCCACAATCTATGGCTTACCCTATCAGAATGTGAAACTCAGTGGGAAAAGACAGGAAACAAAAGTTCAACAAGATCAGCAAACATCCTGGGACCCTAAGTATGAAAATCAAAAGAAAAAAAAAATAAAACAAGTCATCTGATGGGTTAATGAATGTAAGAAACTAACATAATTCAGTGAAAATATGCTAGTGAAAATACAACATCAAATATCTGCTGATTGTCTTTGGAGAGTTAGTCTAATTTTGTCACTGGTAGATGTTGTTGCTTTTCTTTTCAATTAGATATATTTCCATTATTCTGTGTTCTCCCAGGTTTCCCGACCCACCAGGATGTCTTGCCTTGAGATTTAGTTCAACTATGGAAACCAAGGAGTCTGGTGCTCATCAGCAAGACAACAGGACAATGAACGAAGAAGTTATACTTTCACGCAGCCTTCATAGAATTAATGAAAGTGCTAGAACACCACACAAAAATTCTAGCCACTTGTTTTTCTCCTTTTTGGGAGGTGAGAATGATTATTTTAATTAATTATTTTTCATCACACTTAATTTAATAGTAAAAGAAAAAAACCTGTTTTTTTCCAGAACAGAACTTTTATGAAGAAGACTCAAATGATGACTCTGCAGTAATTCATCCACTGTCATTTCCCCCTGCCAGCAGCAAAATAAACTTGCTTGGAGAAAATGTGATTTTAGTGCAGGTGCAAGGACTGAAGAGGAGGACTAAGATGGAATGGGCTACTCCCCACAGGAGTTGTAACAAAACACATAATACTGAACATTCCAGAATCCTCCTGTTGGAAGGAAAAATACTTTCTGCTTGAAATGTATGAAAATGAAGAGAAGGGATGTATACAGTTTTTTTTTAAATTCTCAATTTGCAACTATTTCCTGATTCCTAATTGTTACCAAGGAGATAAAATGTCTTCTTCGCAGTACATATTTTCTCACATACTGATAAAATGGAGAGTAACTTTTCTTCTTCAGAATGAGAGAAAGGAGAGAATCGTCAGCAAAACTGGAGAGGCTTACACCTATTTCAAACTTTTATGAACAAGGATTTCCATTCTGATTCTGATTCTTGGGTAATTTTCAAACAGGAAACCCATGAGGAAAAAAAATTAAGCTTTTAAAAATGTTTTCTCAAAAGGGGTCCATACAGTAACTGGTGAGGATTAGGTCCATCAGACATTAATTTACTTTCTTTAAGTGCATATTGAACAAGCTCTCTCTCTCTCTCTCTCTGTCCTCCCTCACAAAAAGCAATTATAACTTCAAAGTCAGGACCCTAAAGAAAAGGAAGTTGTAATACCTCCTGCTACTTAGAAAAATCTTAAGATTTGACTGCATTTAAAAAGAAAATACAGCTTGCTACTACACTCAAATGTGGATTTCTGTATTTTCAGCTTTTGTTGGGGGTGGTGGGGGTGGATAGACTTGACTCCTTGAGACAGGGGAAGGGCTCCTACACATTGTCCCCACGTTACTCTTTTTGATCCTGTTCAAAAATGTTACCCAGTGCAGCTCCCTGCATCAAAGGAGCGCTTGTACACACTGGGATCTGTTTCAACCCTGAGGCAATGAGGCCAAAAGACCCTTCTCATAAATTCTCATTCAAAAGTTTTTAGTTATCAAGAGGAAGTTTCCAATTGCTCCCTCACATGTGGGAAAATATGTAAGCTACTGAGAGGACCTTTGTCTGGGACTTTAATGGGGGTAATTTGCAAAGGGGGAGTGCTAAAGTTCTCATGTGCAGTGCACACAGACAGTAAGCAGGCACCTCCTTGGTATTTAATGAAGTTCCATGAATCATCAGCCATACAATACCCATCAAGTTCTATAAATCACCTGCAATATTTTAGGCCAGTAAGTTGAACAGGACAGTGGCAAAGAGAAACACCTACAGGAACTTGAAGAGAGGGAGGGAATGGAAAGATAAAAAGAAAAGAGTACCCTACATTCGCCTTCAGCTGCCCTGGCAATCTAGAAATTAAATCCTGTTGTTTTAACCAGCTTGCTTTACAGAAAAGGGAGGCCACAAAACAAATATGGTGTTAGCTTGCTTTTCCCCCACCATCCCCTTCTCAAAGACTGAGAGTTCTTTCTTGGAAATGTCCGATTCTGAAATAGAACTGCTTATATATGCACACAATCACATGCACAATACACAAGACACACACACACACAAACACACACACACCATGATTCCAAGGCTAGAACAAGTAATTTCTTGCAGGATCAACTTAGATCAAAAAAGTAAACAATAGGACTTGAAAAGCATTATATAATAAGTAATGTAAATTTACTCTATACCTTTTAAAATTGCATCTAGGGAAATGTAAACAAATAAATACCAAACTGGATTCTCTACTAGTTTAATTTTAAATGACAATTTTTAAAAAATCAGTCAAGGTTGACAATGATCCAATGAACATTTTGGACTAATGCTAAATAGAAAGATATCGAATAGAGCTGGAAGGAACCTTGGAGGTCTTCTAGTCCAACCCTATAACATTTCAGACAAGTGGTCGCCCAGTCTCTTCTAGCCTATTGTGATGAAGTCTTGTCTAGCCTATTGTGATGAAGCACCCACAATTTCTGAAGGCAAGTTGTTCCAATGGATAATTGCTTGAAGTTGAATAAATTAGCTTTGACTTCAGATTAAATGAATTTAATGGATAGTTTTGACTAAGTCACTATCTCTTTTCAGTTAAATGGTGTTACTAATAATATCGCATATTAATGTTAAGATGAAGGAGATAGATATTCTAACACATCCCATTGATGGGCACCTAAATGAAGGCAAATAAATTGTTTTATCCAATACCTTCTTCTCAGGGTGAAGGAAGAAAAACAGTTTGTAGAGAGGGATCTTCCTTCTCATTTCTTGCTTATTTCTCTCTGTTGAAACCAACTCTAGGGGTGGAATATATCTTATTTTAAGAATTAGAAGGTTTGATTTTAGGCCTAAGAGGATTTATGCAGTTTCCCTGAATCTTAAAGTATTGACAAGTGTTTAATTTTGCTGGATGCAGTAATAAAATATTTCATAATTTTCTAATTCTGTAGTGAAGATACAGTTATATAGCAATAGCACTAGCACTTAGACTTATATACTGCTTCATAGTGCTTTACATCATTTTCTAAGCAGTTTTACAGTGTCAGCATATTGCCTCCAACAATCTGGGTTCTCATTTTACCGACCTCGGAAGGATGGAAGGCTGAGTCAATCTTAAGCCAGCCATGATTGAACTGCTGGCAGTTGGCAGAATTAGCCTGCAATACTGCATTCTAACCACTGTGCCACCATGTATGGTGCATAGTAAGACAAAATTTGAAGTACAGTTGTGTACCAATGATAAATATGTAATTGTTAATGTGTATAAACATTTGCTGAAATGTGAAGCAGAAGAAAAATAGGTTAAAGAATGTATGATGAAATGGGCTAAGAACTTTGGTTATAACCTACACATGGATAAATGGGAAACTATATGATTAAAAGGGCTGACCTTTAAATAAAATAATATTATCATTTTAGATAATTTTTATAAAATGATGTATTGTCAGTACATGACACCACATAAATTATCTAGAATGTATTAAAATGTTTCAGAGTATGTTGGAAATGTAAACCACATGAAGGGACATTTTATCATGCTTGGTGGACATGTAAAAAAGCTTTAAAAATGGATTCAAATACTTAGATTAATGCAGAGGATTTAAAAGGATTTAAAATTCAATTAGAGCCAGAACTTTTCTTTTTTAAGATTGATGGATAAATAGTTAGAAAATAGCCATAGAAGATTATTTCAATATCAGATTATTGCAGCAAGACTATTATATACAAAGATGGAAAGATTTGACATTACCCATCCTGGATGAATGGTTGAAATTGATAGAATTTGCTGTGATGGACAAATTGACTTCTTTGATTAGAGAAAGTTACCACTGACATTCATCAAATATTGGAAACCCCTTATGAACTTTTTACATGAGAAGGAAAATAACTTTGTGATTTATGATTTTAATGGTTTGAAAGAAGAGATTATAGGAAGAAGGAAATTGTGATGACATTAGAGAGTAGTTTTACTATGGTAGAATTGTATGTACAGCTGATGAGAGGAGTATGAGAAGTCATTTTTTA
>JANHFQ010006671.1:54134-67864 GCA_032468035.1 Aparallactus werneri | reverse complement strand
AGAGGACAGGAAGGCCTGGAGGAACATTGTCCATGGGGTCGCGATGAGTCGAACATGACTTCGCAGCTAACAACAAAACAGAGTTTTGTTTTATTTTCCTTTCCTTTAAAAACAACGTGTGTATCCATATTTCAAAGGAACTTGCTTTCCTCCTATATCTTCTTTCAAGGAATTCAGTTATCTGGCCACACAAATAATTATGAATGTTTGCAATGCCACCAGTCGTAGAAATCTTTCGGAAAAAATGAATAACCTCATGCACAATCGTAGCTATCAGAAGCCTTCTAGCCTTCACACATACATTTCATCACACAGTTGCCATGTAGATTGGGTTAACAAAACGGTCTTTCCATTGGGATCTACTCTACAGGTAGTTCTTGTCTCACGACCACAATTGAGCCCAACATTTCTGTTGCTAATTGTTACGTGCGTTTTGTCCCATTTTACGACTTTTCTTGCCACAGTGGCTAACTGAACCACACAAGTTGTGAAGTTAACAACAAGGTTTTTAAGTTAATCTGGCTTCCCCATTGACTTTGCTTGTCCAGGAGGTCACAAAAAAGGAATCACGTGACTCTGGGACATGGCAACAGTCATAAATATGAGCCAGTTGCCAGGCATCTGAATTTTGATCATGTGACCATGGGGATGCTGCAAAGGTCGTAACTGTGAAAAATCTTCACAGGTCACTTTTTTTCAGTGCTATTGTAACTTTCCATGGTCAACAAATGAACTGTTGTAAGTCAAGGACTACCTGTATATTCTTATTTGGAGATGGTGGTCTGATTGGGATCACCCCAGAAGCAACTAAACCGACAAAAGCCAGTGAGGACAGCAAACAATTTTGGAGGGAGGTGTAAAGTTGGGATGAATGTTCTTGAAGGTCCTAAGATCTGTTTTCGGGGAAATAATGCTCTTCTCTTGACACTTAAAAACTAAACCCTTTCATTACACTTATAGCAATTTACCTTGTACTGGAACATCTCTAACTGCCTCCTGGTTACTGGAAATATGGTTTGGAACAGGAGGAGGAGCAAGGGGGGGATTATCTTCAGTCCATTCTGAAAAAGAGAGAAGAAAACAGAGTTTTTAACTGTTTTAAACCATTAAACAGTCCATTGTTTCTACAATCCAAAGGGCACTTACATGCAGACTAGAATATTCAAAGCACATTTGTTTTTAAGTGTATCATCTGGAACAGGAAGGGCTATTGGTATATTATATACAGTAGTGGCCCCCAACCTTTTTGGGCATCAGGGATCGGTTCCAGGGAGAAAAGTTTTTCCACAGATCGTGGAGAAGACGTGGTTTCGTGTGCTGCGTCCATCCTGTGGGTGGGGCTTTGCTTGCTTGCGTGGCCTGGTTTCTTGCATGCTGTGGACCGGTGCCAGTCCAGGGACCGGGGGTTGGGGGGAGCCCTGATATATAGGATCCAGCCCCACAATGAACCATTCTGGTTTTGTACATTGTTAATGCAAGCCCATTGTGACTCTACATACAGTCCCCTTCCTTTGACTTCTCTCAAAAAGCTTGTCACAACAGATTTTATGGGCGCCCCTCAAAGTCTTCTCAGGAACAAGAGTAGCAAACAGTAATCCATCATCTCTACTAACTGCCCATGCCAGGGGTCTGCAACCTTAAATACTCAAAAAGCCATTTGGACCTGTTTTCCACAGAAAACAAAACACTGGGAGCCACAAAACCTGGGTGGGCGTGGCCAACGCGATGTCACTCACTCCCAACCAGTCACATGACACTCCCCAGCCATGCCTACCCAGGTTTCGTGGCTCCCGGTATTTTCTCTGGGAAACAGGTATCTCTCTGTGTGTCACTCTTTCTCTTTCTCTCTCTCTTTCATCTATCTCTTATCTCTTTCTCTCTCATCTGTCTCTCAGCTCTCTCCCTCTCTGTCTCTTTTTCTCTCCCTCTCATCTCTCTTTCTCCCATTCTCTCTTTTCTTTCTCCTGTCTCTCCCTCTCTCTCTCCCTCTCATCTTTCTCTCTCTTTCCCCCTCTCTCTCCTCTTTCTCTGCCTCTTTCATCTCTCTCTTTCTCCCTCTCACCTCTCTCGCTTTCTCCCTCTCTCTTCTCTCTCCCTTTCCCTCTCTCCCTCTCTCCCTCTCTCTCTCTCTCTCTTTTGTGTGTGTGTGGGGGGGGTTTCTTTCTTCTTTGGGTGCTTTTTACCATATGCTTTAAATCAAGAGTCATTTCAGGTTCCCAGATAAATGAAGCTCTTTTGTCCGCCTGCTGTGGCTTCCTGTCAGCTGAACCCACCACTGGCTGGCCCCGACCCTCACCCTCCGCTCCTTGTCGCTCCTCGCCTGAGAAGGGCCACGGCAGCAGATGGAGATCATTCCATATTCCAGAGCGGGAGCCAAACGCCCCTGTACTTGCTTCCTCTTCCGACTCTTGTTGGTGTTGCGCGCACCACAGTCACTCCGGGAGATGCACCACTTTCTCTCCACCCAGAGACACTGGCCTGGCCCCACTGCAGCTGATGCTTCACATCATAATGGGGTCCAGGAGGAGGAGGAGGGGATGCCATCTCCCCCATTGTGCTGCCCAAGACGCTGCAAGAGCAGTGAGCAGGTCATGGAGGCAGCAAGAGCAGGGGCGTCAGCCGGGCCAGGCCAGTGTTTTGGGGCAGAGAGCAAGTCACACATCTCCCCAATTAACCAAGGTGTCCGCAGCACTAACAAGGGCCAGAAGAAGAGGCAAGTACAGAGGCGCTTGACTCTGGAATATGTAGTAAGTCTCCATCCGCCGCCTTTGCCCTTACCTTCACAGGCCAGGAGTGGTGTGAGGGGGGGTGTGGGGCGGGGCTAGCCAGTGGTGGGATCATCCGACGGAGCTGCAGCAGGGGGCCCAAAGAGTTGCATGCAGCTCTGGAGCCACGGATTGCCAACACCCAGTATAACCTTACCAATTAATATAGCTGTTAATAGAAATCCCAAGGGAGAGGGTTTCTGATAACTTATATTGACTGGCTCTTAGAGTTTAATTAGCATAACATGTTTATTACATATATGTATATGTATATTTGCGTGTGTGAGAGAGAGAGAGACTTCTTATATATTTGAATTTTATTGCACTTTGTTTACCAAAGTATTTGATGCTTCATATTTGAAGTATTTGCAGTTAAATGGGAAGGCATTCACTATGAAGTATTTTTAATAATTCAACAAAATATAAGTATAAACTAGCATTATCACAATCAGTGATGCAGAAGGCTTATTTTTCATTTTTATTTTATCATAAAGCATAAAGCAAATATAAATGTTAACATCCTTTGCAATACAGTTTGATTAGTTGTATTGCGAACTGAAATGCCTTGGACTAGAAGGATATTATTGTGTCCCACACCAGTAATCCACACTCTACTGCTGGCTCTCAATGCCACACAGTCTTTATTCTCCAGCGAACAGGCTATAAGCTTTTCACAGTGGTATTTGCCAAAACTTGCCAAGTCCTTCAGCAGGCTGCCAAACCCTTGGCCAGATTGCAAAACTTCCAGATAAGACACACACACAAATTACTCAGAGTTGTAACAGAATATTTACAGTTCAGACTTAATGCAGAGACGTCTTCTTTCAACCAAAGACACACAAGACCAGATTCTTCCAAAAGCAATCCAAATACACACCATACGAATCTAATGAGTTGTTCTCTGCAAGGATTCTATTCCAACCACGCCCCTTTTAAGTCCTATGAGGTGTAGCCAATTACCAATCAGCTGCAGCCGTCTTCTCTCCCTCTGCTGTTGCCTGCTAATTAGCCTGCACGCCCATACGCTAATCAAGGCTTCTTCTCCACTGCTATCAGAATCCGAGGCCTCCTGATAACTAGTGGATCCAGCCACAGGGACCATATCAGCAGCTGGTTCCTCCCTTCCATCCAATTCTGGCTCCAGGTCTCCCTCCGAGTCATACTCGGCTGCCAGATCCACAGCACACTGGCGAACCACAACAGATATCATGATTCCCAAGTCTTTACATTACCTAAAAATTAACATTGTTTTCTTTGTAGACAATCATATAATAGTAGTGTCCCAGGCTTGTTTGTTAGTCCTTAGCATCATTTAAAAATAATAATAAAGTAAAATAAAATAAAATGCAAAGAGGCTGAATTTAAAAGTAGCGTTTTTCTGCATTTATGATATATTTGTTTTCTTCTCATTTTCTTAATTATTAAGAGTATTACTCCAGTTAGGTTGTTTCTGTGTTCATCTAATTAATAAAATATCAACTTCAGTTTCATCCTCCAATTTCCACTTTTTTGTTGATTGGATCGAAATGTAACAGTGGTAACAGGCCAGGTTAGATTATGGAGAATACTGTTCTGTTTTGTGTGGCTTTTTCCATCATGAGTCAATGAGGGCTTGTCAAGTGTAACTTGAGCTAATTATTGTTAGCAAACACACTAACCAGATCTAGGTTGCTTTAAAACTGAAATAGCTGGGAGATGAAATCTCCATGATCTCATGAGATTTGTGATATGCGTGAACTGATCAGATTAGCAATTGGCACAGTATTAAGTTTATTTCAGCTTCCCTTGATATAAATTCTCAGAAAGAAAGCTTTTCTCATCCAGTGTTGACATTATCCACAAGCATAATAGCTGGCTAACCATACCAGACTTTCTTATGAGTGGAATATAAGTAAGATCCAATGCAGAGTTTAGAATTTTGTAGTGTAGTTTTTATGACAACAGTTAGACATAATTCATTATAATAAAAACATTGATATTTATATGATAGGAAGGATTGTGTTGCCCCACCCTCATTTATTTATTTTAATAAAATAATATATGTTCTCTGGGAATATGGTAACAAAGTCAAATGATTTTTTTTCTTTCATTCCAAGAGAAGTTTCAATCATCTTAAATTCAAAATAATTTTCCTTTTGGGTAAATATTGTAATTTATCCTCTGTCTGTAAAGAACTGTAAAGTAATGATTATATTGGCTTATTTTATATAAACAATCTGTCATTCATACTTCATACAAGCAAACTTTAACAATTAATTGCTGCAATTTAAATTTAGATCAAGATGTAAGATACAAGAGTTACCATACTTTGTGTTCTTTTGTAACTTGCTGGAGCTGAGTTAGAAATGTGAAACATTGTAGGAGGTTGAATAAGAGAATTATATGCAGTGGTATTCTTAGAAGAAAAGAGATTCAGATTTTGTTTCCCTGTAGTACTTAGCATAGAAATTCAAATCTCCTATTATCCTGTCAGCTTTAGCAATATTTTTTGCAGGGTAATAACTACTCTCAGTTTATTTGAAAGGCTTAGTTACATTATTTCCAATACTTACTCCACTTGTAATGGAACTTGCATATTCTTCATTACTTTCCAAACTATAAATGTTGTTCTTGGGTCTATTTGCAATGTAAATGTCAACTTCTTGGTATATTTAAATTCAAGGGTTGGAAAAAATGTCAAAATGAGTGTGTTCATGGACTGAAGAAGAGAAGCAAATATAAGGTATATAAGAAACAATATAAAATAGCACTATTTTAAAATAATGTAGCATTATGAAATTCATTCTTTCTTTGGCTGTGAAAAAAATGATTTTCTGAATACAATGCCAATTTAGTTTGTGCTCAACATTGGAAAAAATAAAACCAACTAAAGCTGCTTTTTAAAATAGGCTTTTTTTCTTTGTACCTTGTATGTTACTTGTGCAATACATAATGAGAAGATGCTTTGCCAGTAATGCTTTTTGATAACTTGGAATTCAGCTTTTAAAATCTATAATTTTCTCTTTTACCCCTTTATATCTGTCCCCCCTCCATGGTGGTTTTAAAACAACAGCTTCACATTAATATCAGATTGCTATTTCCTTTGAAAAAATATTAAGACTGAGAAATAATTCAACAAAGGGCCTTCATGAACAATTTACTTGAATCTGGAAAAGAATCATCTGTTTGAATTTTAAAATATTTGTAAGATTTAGTTAAGATTCATGAATATGATTGAAAAAGCCAGGAATTAAATATGATATACTGTAATTGTTATGTCATCTATTTTGAGAAGACATAAAAATTGTTACATGAGATTATGATGTACACACACATATACACATTTGCTAATAAAAAGTAATGATCTATTTTGAGAAGACATACTCGTATCTAAAAGAAACCTATATAATTTATACAAACCTATCCATTACATGTTTTCTGCCCAAAGGAATGAGAAGAAAATAGTAGTGTAATGAGTGTGTGCCTCAAGGTATTATCTGGATACATTTTCACATCTGTTCTATTTAAAATGTTTTAGAATGGATGTTGCCTTTCATGCCTAGATAAACTGTAAATACTGAAAAGTAGTGGCAATTCCTTTCTAGTCCAGGTGGTTGATGATTAGGATTGGGAGGGGCCTTGGAACTACTGTACCATTGTCATACTTGCATAATTTAGGACAATTTTGATAGTTCTCTGGGTTATTTTATTCCCGTTGTTTTTGTTTGCATCAGTAGCATATGTTTTCCAAAATACAAAGTGTAGTGTTTGTTAGTAGCTCTTTTTATTGGTGGGATATTGTCTGGAAACAACCTTTCTGTTTCACAAAATAATTATTTCCTTCTGGTAGCTTATGTTTAGTTCTGCACTAAACTTCTGCAAACTTGGGCATACAGTGCATAGTTTTGGCTTAGTCAGAAGAGGAGTCTTTAGATGATATATCTATTTTATGAAGCATGGAACATGATTTCTAAGAAGCGCCACTCTAATTACTTGTAGGAGAAGCCAGCTATGTACAGTGTACTAGACGTATGTGCTGTCTTTAAACTGAAGATGTTTATGTATGGCTTAGAACTGTGATGGCAAACCTATGTCATGTGTGCCAGAAGTGGCACACAGAGCCAAATTCTCCAGGCACGCCAGCCATTGCCCATTGCTCTTGTGGGTTCTGGTGCATGCATGCACATTAGAAACCGGAAGACCAGGTAGCTGGCACGCATGTGCATGCTGAGAAGCTGAGCTGGTTTCCGGTGCTCCTGTGCAGGGCTCCAAACAGCTGCTCTTCTGGCTTCCGGCGTGCATACACCCTCCTGTTTTGGCACTCGGTGCCAAAAATATTCACCACCACTGGCTTAGAGTGATGACAAATTCATAGTTAACCATGTATCCCTAGGTGCAATGGCTTGTTCAACAAACTATTGAGTGCCTTTCTGTCTAAATCAAGCTGTGTTTTTCATTTTTTATGAATGTAGGCAGTGTCTAAAAATTCAGTGTAAGCAGAACAAGCCTCAGATCCCATTTCTCCCAGCTAATCAACACCGTCAGAGACTTGTGCTCTCCACCAATGAAAGCCATTAAGATAATAATGGTTAAAATATTGGACTGGGATTGGAGGTGACCCAGTTCAGTTCTTCATGGCCTAATCTGTTTTTGCTTTAGTTTTGAGGATAAAATTGGTGTAGTGGTGAAAGTAAGGTATGTACATTGCTTTGAGCTGTTGCAGAAAAACAGAATAATAAAACTGAATTCTAGAATGTAGATGTCTGTAATACTCAGTAGTATCTGAATTAGAAGATTAATACTGAACTTTGAGTTGGTAACAATTGAACTAGTTTTATTCTCCTCCTCCCACGACTGGGCACAGCCTTCAGTAAAGAAATTGCATTGGTCTGATGAGAGTGGCCTTTGCTTCTGAACGTCACTTCCTTCAAAATAGAATTCAGTAGGAGTTTCAAAAGTAATATTTTATTTATTTCCGTTTATACAGCTGTAAATGCTGTTAAAAGTAGAATATAAGTACTATTGCTATTAAAATGTGTTTGAGAAGGCAGGTAAATTCTAAAGCCAAAGTATATACAGCTATTTCAGTGTAATTACATACTAAAAAGTGTGATTCCCCTCTTCTTCTGAATCTGTCAGAATCAGCTAACAGAAGTCAGATAACTCTGGTTCCAATGAAGGCAAGAAAGCTATTTTCAGAAACATCCAACAGCAACATTTTAGAACCCAGTTACTTGAACTTTCTATTCTTCACTCTTCCCCAAGGATCATGGGGTTTCTACGAGTCTCTGTACTTAAAGAAGATATTTTAAGATTCAGTGTATAATGTTTAAATTAATTATTTGAAATACATTTTCCAAATATATGCCATATATTTCCAAGACAAGCATGTCTGCTAATCTGTTGCTAGAAAACAACAGCAGAAATATTTGGGAAACCTGAAAGAACAGGTTAGGGATAGAATGGCCGGGGGGTGGGGGGATCATTCTATGTGGTTGCTAGAAATTACTTGAAAATGATTTGATGGCACATAACAAAAACAAAATAATATCAGAAAGTTCACATTCTCTTTTTCATATCATAATTACATTTGTTGAGAGGCAAAAGAGCAACCAAGAATTTTTTTTGGCTTACATTTTGTACTTCTAGACAAACTAAAATCTAGGTTTAAAGAAACATGAAATTTATTTCATGGAATCAAGGGAGATATAAGGTTCCCCCTCCCCACGCTCCCATTCTTACCTAGCAATTTCAATTTTAGTATAGGATTGTCTATAACTTTTTAAGAAAGCTTTGTTAGGTCCATTTAAAAATAACACTCAATTGTTATTTAATTTAGATTTTATTTGAAATTAAGATATATTTTAATGGGTGCTTACAACTATTGATTTTGTGGAATCAAATTATTATTCTTTTAAATTGACTTAAACACCCTAAAATAAGAAAATCTTAGCTGGATATTAGTTAAGTTGGCCATTCCATACTCATAGTTTTTATTTGGCAGAGAACTAAAATGATCAACTGATTTGCAGGAGAAAGAACAATTTGTGGGAATAGCATTGGATGGTGTAAACATTATTGGTCTGAGGTTCAATTTGACTTGGTCTGTCTTGATGCAGCAGCACAAGCCAATGAGGAAGCAGTCACAGTTCGGCGTGAACGCAGCACTTTTAGGCGTCAGGCAGTACGGCGCCGTCACAATGCAGGGAGTAACCCTACCCCTCCTTCATTGCTCATCGGCTCTCCCCTCAGGTATGGTTTTTGTGTTCCACCGTATCTAACATGCATGCAGCTGATCACTGCTCCCAACTCCCAATGGTGTTGTAGGCATGCTTTGTTCTGCCTTTTCTCCTTACTCCCACCAATCAAACTCCTTAAGCTGTTACTGCATGCATTTGTGATACTTTTTCAATTGTGCATGTGTACACTAGGTTGTTCATTATTTTGTTGAATCTTTTCAAAATGATTAGTCTACTGAAATTCATCTAAGACAGCCAGAATGCTAACAAACTGATCTAAAATTAGCTCTTTCATTTAAGTTTCTACTTTTTTTCAATGCATTACTTTTTCTATAAATATTAAATGTAGAAATTACTTTAAATAATTCATGAGCTATCAGTTAAGGTGATTAAGTCAATGCAGAAAAACCAAAATATATTAAAGTAGTCTAATATTTTTGAGACATTAATATATTCACCTCCATTTAGCCTTTAAATATAACCTATATCAGATTTTAAAAATCTTAAATCCATATTTCTGCTTTAAAATCCATCAGCTATTATATTTAATAAGCAATTAAATAATAAAACTTAATTGTAGTACAGATCTCATAAAATATTTTCTGTTGTAAAATCTGAAATAAGTATTGTCACAGATTTTCTCTTGTATATGCTACTGAATACACATAAAAGGCAAATGTCAAGAGAAAAAAATTACTGGTGCAGTGTTGGAAAAATATCCAAATTCTGAAGCATCACTTGAGGTGCTTCAGATATTTATAAATACATCTATTTTTCAACTTGGAAATCAGTTTGTTAGATTGGATGCCGATAGATAACCAGAGCATTCCTCACTTAACAGTTACTTCTGGACATCCCTTTTAAGTTATTCACAAGAATTGAATGGTCTCTGGAACATTGGGTGATAGGCTAGCAATGAAATGGGGGAATCGAGAAAATTTAGCAATGCTATTCTATTCTTGTAAAACATAAACATAGAATTTGGGGAGATTGAGAACTGCATGACAAACTTGTAGATTATGTAGTTGGAACAAGCGGTAATTGAGCATCATCAAAACAGAACTTATCTAACAATATTAAAAAAAATTATACTCCAACTTCAGGTTGTAAGTTTATTTATTTGTACTTTCCCACTTTGTCTATCAAATTTAATTTAACCAATTATGGAAAATTAGAGGCATCTAAGAAAAGGGTAGGATTAACTATACAGAATGCTTTGGGAAGACATTACATATGGTTCCAATAGAATATAATATGTATCTCAAGGTTGAATTATGGTGTCCTTGGTGCTCTCTGAATTTGGTTGTTTATAGACATTTCGTTACCTGACTAAGTAGCACCATCAGTATTAGTGAATGTGGAGCTTTCCTGCCAGCGTGATGGGCGTGTGGCTTTCTCCTAGGTAGTTTCTTGATTAGGCATTGTTTTCTGCTTAATTGTTTTTCTGATGTTAATTCCTGCTTATCTGGTGTTTTTGCTACAAATAATATGTTTTTATTTTTTTTGTCTCCTTCTTAGCTTTTTTTTTGTCTTTCTTGAATGGTATGTAAATTTGTTTTGTCTCTATGTGTCTATTGATAGCTGATTTGTCTGGATGCCAACTTTCAAGAAATTTCCAAGTGTTGTTTGATGTAGAATGCTCCCAGTTGAAAATATGATTAATTCTGTCTGTTAGTGTAATTATGAGATTAAGTTTTTATCTTGTCTTCAGGTTGCTAGTTGGTGCATTCTCCTAGTCTTCTGTCTGTCTGTATAGTCCTTATACTATATGTTGTAGATGGCTTCTGTTTTTGTAGTCTTTGGGCTAATGTCTTGGACTAATCGGTCTTTTGGTTTACTTAAGATTTTGGGGGGCTTCAATTAGTTTGTGTGCTTTGATGATATTATGTGTGCCGATGATTTTATACTGTGTGCTTTGATGATATGAGATCCAGAACTAGCAAAAGAATCCACCAATTTTAGGTTTTATAGCAGAGACTATAATACAGTATCTAGAAACTGGCACTACTCCACGTACAACCAAAAGTATGGATCCGGTACGTAGACGACACCTTTGTCATAATAAAAAAGGAACAACTGGAGAAGACACATGAAACAATCAACATCTTCTTCAAAGGAATGAAATTCACAAGGGAAGAAGAAAACAACACACTATATAGTGTGGATATCATTAGCAGCAGAAGAAATAATGGCAAATTAAATACACAACTCTATTGAAAAACAACCCACACTAATCATTAACAAAGTAACAATCCCAAATCCCCCAATAGGAGCTGGGTAAGCATTATTCAGATGAGTATAAACACGCTGCAGCAATACACAACTCCAGAAAAAGGAAGCCCATATAACTTCATCCAGTGAAATATATACTTTTTCAACTTTATCAAAAGTCCATGGTTACTCAACCCATTGCAGCACAACCTACATAAGTGATGAAAGGGTAACACTGCAATGCATCAAAAAATCTCAGAAACAACCAAACATTATTACAACCACATGGCATCACCATAACACACAAACCTACTAAAGTTCTCCAAATCAATCTGAACCAAAAGACCCATTAGCCCAAGAAGAAAAAGTAAATCAGTCTAAGAAGACAAAGTAGGATCTATCTACAAGATACAGTGCACAGATTGTAACAACTGTTATGTAGGACAGGCAGGCAGAAAACTAGCAGAGCACATCCATGAACACCAACTAGCAGTAAGAAAACACAAAACTCTTTAGTCCCACACAGATGGAATACTCAACCATGCTTTCAGCTGGTAAACTTTGAGCATCCCAGACCAAGCTAAACCCAGTAATGCTAGGGAATTCCTAGAAACTTTGGCATTCAGATAAATCTGCCATCAATAGAACATAGAAATAAACTACATTTACACATTATTCAAAAGAGACACTAAAAAAACTAAAAAGAAAAGAAAAAGGTCTGAAGATCAACCAACACTCAGGTAAGAAAGGATTAACTGGATACACAAGCAGAAAAAAACATGCAAGCAAATAACCAAGTTTAGAGAGCACTAAGAATTCTACATGTGGTTCTCATGCCATCACCTTTTTTCCTCTACACTTGAGAATCTTATGAAATGCATCAATGGCCTCATTAAAAATCAGTTAAGATACTTTAATAAGATACTGAAATAAAACCAATAACATATAATACTAGTATAAATATAAGAGTGCACAAAATGTTTTAGAACAGAACTATATAATGCAATCCAGAATAAAACAGTAAACATACAATTGTGCATAAAATAAGAAATCTTGTCATTTCACAATGTAAAGTGAGTATGCAAACATATTTTGCATATGCCTCAATAATCTGAATAAATTTCATGTTCTACAGGTGATCTGTAGACTAATCTGTAGTCAGGCTAATAGTCATTAGTTGAAAAGTATTGATAAAATTTCCTCCTTTAAGATTAAATCCTTATTAAATCCTTAATAATTAATGACATTGGAGTAATTTCTTATATGGAAGTAGAGAAAAGAGCAACAATCTTATTAGCTTTTAAATCTATCATTTAATCCTTATTATTCAGAACTGTCTTGAAAGCAATCTAAACTGGACATGAAGTTATAGATAATTCAATGAATATCGATGGAGCATTCCAAAATTATTTTTGTCCATATTAGAAACATATTTTGTATTTTTATGTTTTAGTATTATAATGCTTACCCTCAACATCAAATGTGCCAAAAAGAAAGAAAAGAAGAAATGTTTAACTGATTGTCCAGAGAACTCTTATTAATGGGTAGCAATTAAATAAAATGTTCTGGGTACAATTAGTAAAAGTCTAATGAAAGTAAATATATTACATTATATATATATATACACACACATACACACATATATCCGATTTTATTTATCTGGCTTGCAACACTGCGCAATAGAGCAGCGTGTACCCCATAGAGCTACTACATCTAGAGGGTCCCTCTGACTTGCAGTGCTGCACCAGAGAGCATCATGAGGCCCATAGCTCACTGTAGTAGCTCACTGCCTAATAGAGCATGTCGATAAATAAGTACCCGGGCGAAGCTGGGTCATCAGCTACTTTATTCTAAAGAGTATAGAACTAGCCCTATTTTCCATGCTGCTTTGTGTGTAATTGGATAAAATCATACCATTATGTCCTCCTTTCAACTATATAATCTTAATACAAAAATTCTTTGGATATATTCATCATGGTACAAATAGTCCTTGACCACAATTGAGCCCAGAATTTATGTTGCTAAGTGAGTAACTTGTTAAGTGAGTTTTGCCCCATTTTATGATTTTGCTTGTCACAATTGTTAAGTGAATCACTGGAGTTGTTAAATTAGTAATACAGTTGTTAAGTGAATCTGGTTTCCCCATTGACTTTGCTTGTCAGAAGGTCACAAAGGGTGATCACATGATCCCCGGACACTGTAACTATCATAGTTATGAACTAGTTGTCCAGCATCCAAATGTAAATCATGTGACCAGGTGGATGGGACAACAGTGTGTGAAAAATGGTTATAAGTCACTTTTTGCTGTTGTAACTTTGAACGGTCACTAAATGAACTGTTGTAAGTCTCAGTCCAAGCAATAGCAAAAGCATAAGAAAGGAGCCCAGATTGACTCCCCCCAGTTTATATGGGATAAGGAGAACAGAGGAGAGAATTCAGCCATTCAAGATTCTTTTACTGGAGACTTCCGGTAGCGCCGTCTTCGCCAAATGGCGGCTTTTTGAAAGCTGCCGAATCCCGATCTGTAACGAAGTCA
>JANHFQ010006671.1:41218-52437 GCA_032468035.1 Aparallactus werneri | reverse complement strand
AGTAATTCCTGAAGGCTTCTGCTAACTAATGTCACAAAAAAACAGACTACCATAAAGGCCATGACTAAGTAGTAAGAAAATTTCTCAAAGACTATCCATCTTCATTTCTATTTCATTTTGATAAATTTTACTTTTATGTGATATGTATTTTTTTAAGCTTGATGTTACAATAGACTATTTTGGTATAAAATTTGTATTTAATCCTCCCCCCGATATAACTAAATGCACATATACATTTTTTCCTAAAGTTTGGAACATGATAATGATAAAATATACACTAACATTAAATAACTTCTCCATTCTGTATTTGCTTGTGTTAATGTGTTAATAATAATTAATATATTCTATAATTTTTTAAAAATATAAAATATTTTAAACAAAGGCACTAAATAATTTAATTCTGTATGCTTCATACGCTCTAAACCACCACATCTGTTTGTGACACAAGCTGTTTACAGTAAATAAAGTATACTCTTATTTCTTGGTTAGGATGCTTAAAACCTTTTTTCTGATTCTGATCCAAGTTTTATGAATATGGGATAATGCAACAAGTAGAGAGAGTCAAGGCCTTTGAAAAATTAAATTATAGTTCCAAAAATATGGCTATCCATTCTAAAGGATTGGAATGGAATGTGTTACTCAGTTGTAGATGATTCTTTAAAATATATTTTTGATGTTCAGTTATTAATTTATTTTACTGAAATAATGATAGTAAGAGTCTTCTAATGATTAGGTTAATAGTAGATATACTACAATTTTAGGAATTATACATATTGAACTTATGAATTTAACAGTATGTATTGCATGTGTTCTATAGTATTATTGGTTGACAGTTTTGAAATTAAATCTATTTTTTCATAATTATTCTTAATGTAAAATCTCCTGTAATATTTTCAGGGAACAGATCATTTGAATCTATTTCCCAAATGTAAACCATTTAAGGAAGCCAAGCATCCTCTGCCTCATTTCCTTCTGTAAAGAGAAAAAATGTGAAAGAATTCTTCATAAGAATCAGGGAAATTTTTAATTATTTAGAAGTCTAAAATTCAGAAAGACTGGTCAGATAATTAGGTATATGAACCAAGAAGAATATAAACTATGAAAGAAACCAATGGAAGACAAATGTAGCTCAGGGTTGAATTATGGAGTTCTTTGTGATCTCTGACCTTCGTTGTTTTCTTACAGACTTTTTACTACCCAGCTAGACAATACCAATACTGCTAACACTAATGATGTAACTAGTTGGGTAATTAATCCTATGAAATGAATATGTATAAAACTTTTTATGGATCTCTTACACTCATTTAAATATTTCTTCAATTTTGTGAGCAATGTGAATTTATCAAACTTAATCCTTTTTGTTGGAATAATTTTTTTCATCTGAAATGTTACAGTACATGGATAAGGAGTGCAGTTACACAAGGGCCTTAAGAATTCAGTAGAATTCAATTCAGCTGTAACATACTGTACATAATTTCTGCCTTCTTAAAAGAAGTTTAAGAATGAGTTTTATTCCCAAGTCAAATTTGTATGTAAGATGGCACAATAATATTACATAATAAATAATATTGTATAATGAATTTGAACCATTGTATATTTCACTTGAATCACTATATATTTAACTTCAAATTTGCTACAATATGCTTTGTTTTTAACTATATATATATATACGCACACACACATACATACACACACACACACACACACACACACACACACATGTAGGTCTTCGGTTATTCGGGTTTTCTCCCGCTGTATTGCACTCATAATAAGCTAAATGTGCTAATATTGCAGTCATAATAATGACTTGAAAGATTGTACATATTCTTATTCAGTGTGATTCCTATTGTCACCTGTAAGGTAGATTGCTATTGTTTTATGCAATAAAACAAGGCTACATAAACTATGATTATAACTCACAATTGAAATTAGAACTATAGGTAGCAAAGGGTATCAGATCTGCATGCAGAGTGGGCTTATTTCATAGTGTATCTAATTTTTCTATTCACAATTTTATTCAGCATTTGGGGAAACTCTGGGCTTTATGTAGTACATATTTATTAATTTGTACAAGAATTTTTCTTTTTTTTATCTTCACCACCATGTACACCTCTGAATTTATCCTGGACAGACCTTTAAACACAACACATTTGAGGAAAATATAGAAAAAAAGGCAAATTGGACATGTACTAATAATTTGTTTTCTTCTATAAATAAGTAATAAAATGAAATAAACAAATTGATTTTTAATACAACAGATGTACGTTATTTTTAAATTGAGTTGAGCAAAGCAACTGCGTTTACTCCTTATAGTCTTTTCAAAGCTTACTTTAAACTTGCATGAAAGAGTAATATTTGCTGTTTGTTAGCAAAAAGAAAGCAAAGCTTACATTTTTACAAATTACCATGAGTTAGACATTGATATCATGATACAATTGCACTTTCCAATACTGCTTAGAAGAGAACTATGTGAAACATATATCTTAAAGTAATAATTCCAAGTTAGTGTAGAAACTGCTTGGAATGGTTATCCAGCTAATTTTAACTTTAGTTTGTTTGACTTCCTGGATATGTTGCAACAGTGTTTTTTCATCAAAGTTTGGCTAGTTTAATGTATTGCAGTTCTCTTTTAACCTTAATACAAAATACAGTGTTAACTTGGTTTCTAGCTGCTGTTTCTGTGTTCTTCCCTGTAATGTTTCCACCATCCATGTTCTTTCGTAGCCTTCAAGATGTTCAGCAAGGGCAGCAGTCCACAGCCAAAGTCAAAGTCCAGTCATGCCCCCATTCCCAGGCAGCAGTGCTCAGCGCTAGCACCTCCTTGCTGATGAGAAATGGGAGTGTCCAGTTAGAAGCAACACATGACAATGCATCTGCTGTCGGCAGCAGCAGTTTGCACAATGAACTTGGTATGCAGGCATTACATAACTTAGTGTAATCAAAGTGTTTATTCCATAGATTTGTGGCTTATAATGCATTCTACCTAAACTTGCTTAGTCTTGGCTTTATTTCAGATTGTTGAGGTATGTTTCTTACAGAAAATTGCTTCTGGTCTCTCTTTTGCAAGACTTCCTATGTTAAATTATTATCTAGGGGTTTTTTTAATCACTGATTGAAGATACTGAATTAGTTATACTAAAATCCATCAAAATACCATGTCTCAACTTTTTTGCATTTATTTTAAAGATTTTAATTATGCATGGAACGCTTATAAATCGCTTTTCAGCATTAATATCCAGAATCCAAGTAATAGTATTTCAAACTTTGTTATTATACTTTTGTGTTAAATGTTGCCATTGTAAAAATTTTTATGGTCCTCTTTGCAATACTGACACTTGTGATTAATTTTTTTGTATTGATCAGCATTTCTGAATTCTGTATTAGCACTTACATTTGGATATGGAAACTATAAACCTAGAGAAGGCATGATAATGCTTGTACTTTAATAATTTAGCAAGCCTATTTTTAATTAAAACATAATTACAGTTTATCATAGAAATGACTTCCACAATCTGTTTCATGTTGGACGATTTAAATTTTACCAGAGCATAACATGTTATGTGACCTCTGATAATTGCTGAATTATCATCCACAATGTAAAATCCTATTAATATTTTAATCAGGTGAGAAATAATTGTGGCTTCTCTGTGCACATATATATGAAAGCAGTGCTAAATTTAAGCACTGATACTTTCAGTACTAGATGTAAAGGCAATCTGGGTGGAATGTCTGTTTTGCCTTCAGTCACCAAGATTGATTTGTCTGATCTGACTGGCCAGATGGCTGTCCTTTTTCACTTCTCATTGCTCTAGGTACATTCCTTCCATTCCATTGCCTGCTTGGTAGAAAAAAATACCCATCTCAGATAGGAATGCTCTGTTCTGGGTTGGGATATGTGACATATATGATAGCTGGACTCCCCTTGCTCTACAATATCCCAAGTTTGATTTTTGAAGAGTTTTTATGTATGACCAGATTGATCACAGTTTATTTAGGTGTTGCCAATGTCGCAGTCCTTTTCTATTCTATCTTGTTAAAAAGAATTTAATACTGCCATCTCATGATTAACTGGAATAATGTAACTTGATAAAATTTTGGTTTTGACGACTTTGAAAAAGGGCATACTGTAGTTAAAATGTCAACTTGCAGATTGCAAAAAAAATGTTTACAAAGTATTAAGTAAATTATATAGCAATAGCAATAGCACTGTATTTATATACCACCTATCATGGCATTTTTCAGCCCTCTCTAAACGGTTTACAGAATCAGCATATATTGCTCCCAGCATTTTGGGTTCTCATTTTACCTACCTTGGAAGGATGGAAGGCTGAGTCAATCTTGAGCCTGTGAGATTTGAACTGCCTAATTGCAGGCATCTGGCAGTTACATGCTGCACTAAATACAGCATTCTACTCACTGCGTCACTACGGCTCTTAAATATACAGTAAATGCTATTTTGCTAAAGCTGCAATTCTACTTGTATTTCCCCAAAATTAAGTGTTAAGAAATGTAATTAATTTTATGTTAACTGATGGTACTTTTGCTAGGGATCAAAAAATTGGGAATGTATGTGTGTGTTTTAGAAATTGGTAACAATATTAGTCTCTCAGTGATCATACAAAATTCTTTTTGCAGCAAAAAGCAGTCATAAAGTGAATATTTTTATATTCTTCATAAAAATACAATCCTGGGAAATAAATAAAAGGATCTTGTTGTGAAATTACTCCCTAGTTGAAAACTAGATCTTTAAATTAGGAAACTATGTCCCTCCCTCTCCTCCTTTTTTTATTATATAGCTTGTGGAAAAATACTAATTTTAGATATGTGCTGCACAATGTTTTTTGAATTTCCAAATCATTGACCAGGATTTAAATGAATTCACATTTGTTTCATAGTAATTCTGTTTAATCAGGAGAACCTTTCCCAGTATATTGGCATATCTAGTAGATAAAATCAGTTATAAGTTTTTAGACCAATACTTATTTTTAATACTTTTTTTCAGTTGGTCTGCCTTTTGTACCACCATTTTATTATTGTTCATTTTATTTTTAATTCTTTAGGTTGCCAGAATAGATGTCATTAGTAAAGAACCACAAAATATTTGAAAATCCTTATGTTTTATGAATAGCTGGAGCTTCTATATAAACAGTTTATTCAACAATAAGCAAACAGGAATTATGCTGAATTTATCTTCTCCAAAGGGCAACAGAGGGAATGTCCTCTATTAGCATTCTTTCCCCCAAAATATGGACTTTTGTGTCCTTATTTTTCTGTGAGTTAGTGTTTCAGAGTTAACTTAGACAACAGGGATGTTGATAAATTTGAGAACTTGATGCATTTTTAATGTCATGTATGTGCTGTTTTTAAAAAATAATTTGTATAAGGAAGAAAAGATCAGGAAAGCTATTGAAAAGATTTGAAGTACCATTTTTTACTGGAATAACTTTAGGATCATGTCTGTTTTGATGGAGCTCTTATTCTAATGCTATGGCTTTGTCTGTTACAATGTGGCTGCTTGACTGGTACCTGCAGCATTTAGTGGCAAATATAAAATGAGAGAAATTTGGAGTTACAGTAATCTCTGAATGCATTACTTTTATATATGTGTGTGTGAGTGTGTTTTGGAATGAATGGGCAGATGACAGCTATAATTCAGATGTAGGGAGTTCCTACTTTCTGCTTTAAGACTTATACAGGCCTGCTACCTCTGATTAGGATTTTTTTCTCAAAGATTGTTCCTCTTTATTTCAGAGTTGTAATTGTGGCCCAGTAAAGTCCTTGGAGTGTTATTGTTTAAATGCTGGAAACTTAAATCAAGTGAGAAGGTAGACATCCATGGCACCAGAGTGCACAATTAGCCTCACTGCCACCATATTTGACAGTGGCACTACAGGAAAGATATAGATGCCCTGGTAAAAAATGGTTAATTTAGAAGTGATTACTGTAAATGTTGGCTTTGGGTCATATAAGTGGTTGACTGCCAACATATTTCTCTTTGAATCATAGTCACATTATGTGTTAGATTGTTTTATCATAATTTGATACCTGAACTTTAATCCAAGGAGCCATTGCTGTTGCAATCATTAAATCATTTATGCTGAAGAATGTCAAAATATGGCTAGAATTGAAGCTTCATTTCAATTCTAGCAGGCTTGATAAATTCTAGCAGACTTGATAAACATTTTTTCTGTTAGATAAGTCTGTATCTACTGCAAATCCCATCAAGACATTGTGGGATAATTTGAAATGGGCTGAAACCCTTCAAACACCATACAAGTGAAAAATCTGCATGGAAGAGTGGGAATAAATTGCAGTGGATGATAGACAGTGTGAGGCAGTTATATGAAATATCAATTTGAGGTTGTTTCTGCCAAAAGAGGCAATATCAAGTACAGATAAGCCACATTGTTGAGTCTTGGAATTTTGATCGAAAAATTTTGCAGTTGTTAAGGAGATCACCATGTGACCTGATTTCACAACCATTTGTAAGCAAATCATATGGTTATTAAATGAATTACATGGCTGTTAAGTGAACACATTCTCCCCAATGTATGGTAGGGTTGTTTTTTTTTTGCCAAAAACCATGTTTGTGTGCAGCAATCATAACTTAAAGGATGGGTCATAAGTAACTATTTGGGGGTCCACCATAAACTTAGTTCTGGTTGTTAAGCAACAACTACCTACATTAGAACAAAGGGTGTATTTATATTTTCCACAGAAGAAAATAGTATATCTGTTCCTTCTTTTTTATTGAATAAATGATTGCAAAGTCAGTGTTAAGTAATACCATCTTTGTCTTTATATATTATTTGAATGAATGCAAACAATTGTTTTGTCCACATATATTAATTTTTTTACAAGGGGGTTTATTTAATTTGTCATATGATTATATGCATACTTCAAAGAAATCAGATAAAAAATTAAATAAATCTACACACTATTGAGGGGAATCTGGATTCCACTGTTAAATTGATTCATATACATTTATATAATTTTTATTTGTAGCTATAGGTGTGACTTATTTCATTGTATTTGGAGAAGTGCCAAGAAGTCATCAAATGTACTATCAGCCAGGTACCAGACATTTTCAAGTGTTTAGATATCCAAAATGTAGCAGAAACACATATTCATATTTTTTTCCTCTATGCTTGGGTAGTAAAATTAAATTTAGATTATTTTTTTAATAGTGCTGGATGAATTCAGTGAGTAAATCATTCACCCATGATGTTCCACAAAATACCATTTCTTCATCTGTTCTATTTATATGATTAAATAAAACCATTAGCAGGAGATCATATGGAGCTTTGGGTGGGAGGGATTCTAAATTGAGGATTATCTGTGTAACGTTCCCAAATTGGATGATGTTCTATTACTAAATATTTTGAAATTTAATATAGCTTTGCCATAACTTAAATGCACAGCATTGCCGTATTTGGAATCTAGAGAGGGATAAATGAATTAATACTATGAAATTGTGTTGTATAAATTGCCCGTAAATGGGGAAGTTTTGAGTAAGTATTGTAATTGGTCAACTGGTACTCTTTTCTCGAAACAAAACCAATATGTTTGCAATCCTTATCAATATGAATAAATTACTGGCTTGCTAGACCAAAAAATATCAGAGCTCCTCTTTCATGGAGATGGGCGACTTAGAAATATGAAAGATAGATAGGAGACATACAGACAATAAAACATTGAGGGCCTGAGTTTGATTTTATTTTTAAAAATCTTTCACAGTTTTGCAGCTCTTCTGTCTGGTAATCTGAGTTTGATTTTTTTTGTCAATGTTTTTTGTTGTCCCTCAACAAGGCAAAAAGGATTTATATCTACAAATGATAATCCTGCGTAATTGGTATGGAGCTAGTTAGAAAGCTGATGTAAAGTCAGTTATACAAATTATTATTTTTCTATTTCTATTCACTGAATGCAATCGTTATAACATTCTGAATTACGTTTATATACTGCATATACTTTCTAGCTGGTGGAATGCTTGCCATATGTACTAGCTTGCAATCTCTAATTTAGAAAATCTATCTCGCATATACTGTAATAACATGAGCATGCTTAGGGTGAAATTGAACTTCAGCAGCACTTATGGCAAATTGACAAAAACGAACTGAAAAAACCTATCCTTACAATTAACAGAAGATGCTGCTCATGGCATATTTGCAATTAAAGTTGGTAACTACATCTACTTTTTTTCTTACTAAACATAAATTTATGATAGATTTAAGATTCCAGCAGATCATGTTCAACTTGGAATATAAGAGAGATATCTACTTTACTAAAATGTGTGAATCAACAAATAAAAAAGTACATTATGTGATATATTATGGATTTGGAGTTTAGGAATATATGCAATGAAATGAAGGCCTACATGGAGTAAATTATAATATGCCATGATCAGCATGAAAGAAATAAATTGAATTAATTTGCTTATATTTGGATTATTTGGATTATTATATTTAATGTATTTTTAACTTTTGTACTATCTGTTTTTTATGTGTTGTACGCCACCCCCAGTCCCTCAGGAGAGGGGAGGCATAAAAGTCCAAATAAACTAAGCTAAACTAAACTTATATAAGTGAATAAATATGTGAAGGAAGAATGAATCAGTTGAGAGGAAGGAAAATTCCAAAATAAACATGGTTGGGTAGAATTGATAAGATTCTAAGAAAGAAAGAAAGATTAGAAGTTTAAAGAATAGAAAGCAATAAATGAATCTATGCAAGTAGAAGATCAATGTGTTTTCCAAGGCTAGAAAAATATGGAGAAATAATAGGCAATCTTACATTTGTGGAGTAATTTTATTCTACTTTATTTCTCTCTTTTTTTAACCTCACATTTTTAATTTTTTGTTTCACAATTTATTACACTTTTTATGGATTTTGCATTTCTTGAACAGAAAGAACATGATAGCCATGCATGTTTGTATATAATTGTTCCATACTGAAATCAAACTATAGTGACCAATGGATTTCTTCTGAAGAGCGGTTTAATGGAGACTATGACTCCTTGATTCAAACAATAAAATGTGCATTTTCAAAGGAAATATGCGTATTATAAAACAAAAATGCACACCATCTATTTGCTCAAAAGTTGTCATGAACTCTGTACAGCTCGTCAGTGGCTACAGTATACTTGAAGAGTGGAGCCTTTTTGTTCTTCTACATTTTTCTATATTTTTTTTTATTTTTTTTATTTCATTGTGTCATTGTTTAGTAACAATTTAGTAACCGTAGAATTCGACTCTATTGAGCTGCAGAGTTTTATCTCCCTCTGCTGATAAAAAGCAAGCAGTGCTAATTCTTTAAATCTTGTTTAATGAATTTGATTCGGTTTAGCAGACAGAAGAATAACTGAAACAAGGAAATCACCAGAATGAATATGACACAAGGTCTTTTTAGGGGTTTGGTTAGATCTTAAAGGTTAAAATGGAGAAATATAATGTATTGTGTCCCTTAAAAAACAAATAATCACGAAATGTGTGATTTTCACCAGCTTTAATCAGATTTTTAAGTGATGCGGTGATCTTGGGCCTTTACAGTTCACCCTTTAAAATCCCACAAAATCCTCAAATTGGAAAAAATAAAGATAAAGGGTAAAAAATTTTTACCCTTATCAACATTGGGGATCATTTGAGAACACTCCAGCTCTCAAAATTGCATGCATCAAAAAAGTGTACACTTTGCATTTTCTCTATGGTATATACCGGTAATAATTTTTAAATTCCAGTGTTTGATATTTTCATATCACGCATGTACACATATATACACATAAACACAGAATTAGCAGATGCAAAGGTTTCGTCTATTTTATTTACAGTAGGTAGGAACTTATAATCAAGCATTTTTCTTTATATCTTCCCTTTATTCCTTCATTAGGAATATCTGAGTTAGGAACTATTTAATAATTGTTTTTATCAGTGATAAAGCTCCCAGTAATATATACCGGTAGTTTTTAATGGAAGCAGGTTTCCATGGTTTCATCAGGTAGTAGAGTTATCATGACAGCAAATGACATATATTGGCAGAATTTCAAAGAAGCCCTTGGTTATGTCTGTTTTAAGCATATTGCCAATTAATTTCACTGAATGGTCTCAAATTCAGATATTATTCAAGAGAAAGTCTTCACCTCTCTTCTTTTATTATTTATTTATTTTTCTGCAAATACATAAATCCAATTTATTAGCTTTCTCCTACAGAAAAGGTAGTCTTACTGCAGTAGGAATTGGTAAGCTGAATAAGGTAAAATTGTTATAAACAAAAAATCCTGTTGTAAATATTTTAATTGTCTTGATTTTATATTTTTAATGTTCATGTTAACAAACTGTGCCAAAGAAGGATGATGAAAAATGGGTGTATACATTAGCCAGCTTCATAAGTGGCCATGTGTTTTAATCTGTAATCCTGATTACAGTATCTTTTGGGGGATCTTTCTTATAAAAATAATTTCTTATTCATGATTTTTAAATTAGTATGTATGTTTGTAGATAACAATATGTTTGTTGCTACAGTGTTCAAAGATTTCTTAACATTTAATCTATCTTGACTTTCTCTTCAATAGGTAAGTTCAGTTCCACACTCTATGAGACGGGGGGCTGCGATATGTCGCTTGTGAATTTTGAGCCAGCTGCAAGAAGAACATCTAACATCTGGTGTGTTTTTGAAAATAGCTGTAGTTTATGCAGTAATACCAATTTATTTATAAATGGATAATACTTGTAAGATTGCATTTTGTTACTAAAAACAAATGTTTTAGATTTATGTTGTATTAAATATCAGGTTTTATGTATTGAATCTGAAACAATTGAATAATAATTGGGAACTATACACCAATATTATTGTTATATGTGTGCATGCATCAGAAAGAAAGAGAAAATCCTGGCCTATGGCTCAATTAGACATTCTGCCAATATCAAACATTATTTTCAGTATAATGTGTGTGTTTGTGTGTATGAGCATATTGGGGTAATGTTCTATTTTCTAAAATAGAAAACAATTGAATTGGAAAACCGACTAAGGTATCAAACTAAACTTGTCTTCTTGTTTCAGTGATACGGATTCTCATGTATCAAGTTCTACCTCAGTTCGTTTTTATCCACACGATTTAGTAAGTTTTTGCATTTGCTACTATTTGTTGCAAATTATATATAATTTTATGTTCTAAACTTAGCTGGTCCAATTAAAGTCAGACTAACCACCTAAAATTTATGGTTC
>JANHFQ010006663.1:551524-562929 GCA_032468035.1 Aparallactus werneri | reverse complement strand
AATAAGTTCGAGTAAAAAACAATACTTGCTCTCAGTTATCAGTTTCCATGTCCCAATCTGTCAGGCATTGTTCCTCAATTGTTGATTAGAATTTCTCTGAGGTAGACGGCTCACCTTCGTCTGCATAACAAAAGCAGACTATTCTTCAGCCCCGGAGAAGAGGCGAACGTCCAGAGCAGAGCCCTCTAGACCCGACCCCTGATTACAACAATCAGGAGTCCTCTGAGGCTCCGCTCTCGCCCCCCTCACTCCAAACCTCTCCTTATACCCAGGAGGGGTTTTTTAAAGCCGGGACGGCTGTTTTCTGCCGTTTCCCGGCTTTTTACAGGTGCTGAAGGACAGCGGCTTTGGAATCGCCGCTAGCGATGATCGCCGGCGCTACCGGAAGTCCATCTTGATTGAACTTTTTTTACGGTAGTCCCACAAACTTGTTTCCCTGCACACAATGGTGAGAAACACAACAGAACTGGAAATCAGGTACAGGTAGGCAAAGAAAGGCTTGGAGGAAGCGAGGGCATCTCTGAGTGGTGGTGGATGGGGCAAGTTTTTCTGCCCACAAAATCCTCGTCTTTGATGTCCAAAACGCAGAGAAAGAACTACCGGGAAGAAACCAGTTGGCCCAGGAGTTGAGGATACCCTTTCTCCCCCGCCCCACCCCTTCCCACCTGCCACCCCTAAATTGGATCGATAAAGGAGGTGGGTGGCTAAGTGAGGGTCAGGAAGCCCTACCATGCCTGGTGAGGGGGGAGAAACATGGCTAGAGGAGCCCCGTCTCACTTCACGTGCCCCAATGAAAGGAAACAGCAGTCTGGCTGCTTCCCCGCCCTCTCTGGTGCTGGAAGCCAACTGACAGGCACACATCCAGTCACTCATTCATCCCCCTCTCTCTCTCACCTCCCTAGCCAGCCAAGATCTGCAGGCCAGATTCGGTGAGTCAGACACACCGCCGCCACCTGGGAGAAGAATGCGAGAAATGGGCTTCCTAACAGCGTGTCCTTTCCCTCTTCTCCTGGGCCACAGCGGTGCATCTGGTTCACGAAATCTGGCCTGCTGATCTCAGGTGGCAGCAGGTCTAACCCGATTCTGGCAGGCAACACTGCAGGCAAGAACCAGCTACACCAATCCTGCTTCATGGCTGCGCAGACACAGCCTGCACCAGCCACTGCTTGGAGCTCCGGCACCGGTCCCTCTCCTGCCAGTCCCAGGTCAACAGGTTGCTCGACCTGGGACTCATGGTCCGGTGCCGATCCCAATGTCACCCGACCTTCATGTTTACTCAGTAAGGATTTGAGGACTAGCCAAGCTGGCTGAGTGTGCACAAAGTGTCATGCTGGAGCCTGGGGCTCGGGGTAGTGGTGTTCGAGCCCAAACAGCATTGCCTGCAATTCTTGTTACTCTCCTCTGACATTTCTTTCTTACTCTCTCTCACACACACATGGACATTTGATTGCTTGAAAGAGACAGGCTGTGCTTTGCTTGTACCATAAGCACGCACTTCCCACAATCTTGCCTGCCTTTTTGTCCTTTTCTCACACAGTAGCAACCAGGTAGAGGTGGGGGGGTGGGAAGCTGATTCCGACGGGCCACATGGCTTTCTGCCTCATCATAGCAGCAGCCTGAGCAATGCCCGAGCTCCAGGCCTGGTGGAGCACAAACCATGGTCGCCGCCTGCTCCATAACCACAAGGTGAGCTGAGGAAGAGAGGGGCCCTTGGTTGCAAGGTTGCCAGGTGCCATGGGCAGGGCTAGGGCTTGCAAGAGTGTGCTGGAAACATCTCCAGACCCCTGAAGAGACAGAACTCCCGGCACTCGCTGGCTCAGCTGATGCGCAGGGCGTGGTTAAGGGGCCGAGCAGCCATGAGGTGAATACGCTTGCCACCTCCTGCACCTCAGTCTTTGTCTTGAAGAATTAAGGTTTCTTTTATAAACCAAACATACAGGATTATGATCTGAAATAGTCTTTGGTGTACCTCTACTTTAGAAACCTTAATAGTCAATTTCTTGGAAATTGAAAATATATTTCTTCTTGAAAAGAATTTGTCATTGTGAAAAAATAAGCACATTTTCTTGAATTGCATTTTTGATCTTCACACTTCAACCAGCCCTGAATTGTCATCAAATAAAGGAAACTTTTGGTAATATATTCTAATTGATTTTAATGCTTTTCTCAAAAATTCTATCCAGTTGTGAAGAATGACTCCATTCCCCCATCATACACTTTTTTTCATAAGAAAAACCTATTAGTCTTCCTGTGAGTCATTTATAGAACAATACTTTATTCCTATGACATAAATTCCCAGTACCAAAGTCTTAATCCCATGCAAATTAACTTCCACCCCAACAAATCTATATAAATTCTGGATTAATATTGAAAATTTTTTTTGTTGTTCCCACTGAAATAATTTCTCCCCAATTATTTTATAAATCATCCTGTAGTTATATCACAATCCATATCACTATAATTATGGTCAGCATCAATGTGGCCCATGTTACCCATATCTTTTGATTTGTAAAATCCACAAATTGTTTGCAGTCTTTAATAATAAACAGTAAACATTCCCATGGTTGTCTGGTTTGTTTGTCTGCTTTAATTCCTATTCATTCAAAATGACTTTCACTAAAAAATAATATTTCAAAATAACTGGTCCCTTTATCCATTTTAAACTTTCTTACATTGACTCCTTGTTAAGCTTTTGGTAGGTCCTATGTCTTAAAACCTTTATTTTATTTATTTTATTTATTTTATTTATAATCGAATTTATACCCTGCCCCTCTCCGAAGACTCGGGGCGGCTTACAGGGCAGAATAAAAACAAATACAATGTACAAGTTAAAAGCAAATTTTGGTTTTCTAATCCCGAAAAATCAATAACTCACCAATAAGAATCTTATCCTGATATTCAGAAAATCTCTCTTAGTTGCAAACTAATAAAATCCAAAAATATTTAAGAAATTAGGCTTGGCTGAACTTTGTGTCCATTGAATGGCTACATTACAGATGTGAGCATAGATGGAATCTCTCAATTCCCAGCTGCTCAACTCTCAAATGGAATACAAACTCCTGCAGTTTACTCATGAGGAGCAGATGTTAGGAATGTAAATGGGTAATCTCATGATCTCCTCTTTGTCCAGAGACACTTTGCCTGCCATCATTCACTATCTGGTTGCTGTTTCCCACCACAAAATCGTCCCCACTCATATGGAGTCATCAATGATTCTCACCAGAACCTCCAGAAATAAGCATCCTCTTCAACTGCAAGTGATTGAAAGTGCCAATTGTAGTAGCTGTGGCCAGCAGCACCAGGAAATATCAGTGGAATAGGCAAAATGTGTTATCATCCCCTTGGTTAAAAAGGACATTAAGTGCTCAAGCTTTTAATTGAGGTCTGTTTCCTTGATTATATATCTTTCATATTTGTCTGGATTCTGACTAGCGCTTGGACAGAAATTGCTTCTCCATCCAAATTTAACCTCCACCCAAATTTACATCATGGTTTAAAAGCATCCTAGTGGCTTAGTTTTATATCCCAGCATAACTTAATACTGTAAATGGGACAAACTACTGCTTGTTTATATAAATCCTTCAGCTGAGTAATGACTGTCATATTGAGATTGTCATAGACTGTATCTCAATTCATTTCACTAACAGAACAAATGCTGCAATTAAATTAAAGATTTGCTAGTGCTGAACATTTAATGTAGATATGCTTTTTAAAAACACTGTACCTTGTCGAATGAAATATACCTTTAAAGCAGAGAGATTCAATGTTACATTAGTTTCTCTATCCATATTCTACATCATCAGCCGTATGTTATATTTAGACATTTGTTAATCTCCTTTGTGGCATATTTTGCAAAAGGACACCAGGTCATTCTAGTTGATCTTAACATGCTGAACTATTTCATGAACCAGAGTGTCCAATGGGCCATAGACACAACCACAAAAGCAGCCCAGTGACGCAAATTGGCAGCTGACATAAACAAGCTGAAAGAGACCAGAAAGTCAGCCAGTAATAAACCTTCAGGGATGGCTTTTTGTTTCATTTTTTTCTTTTTTGTTAAGGCAAACCACATTTCACATTTCATAACTGTGGAAATGTACAGAGATTTAGTGTATCCAATTTCACGGTTTACAAATGTATACTATAAACATCTTTTAGTGCAAGTTTGTACTTGTGCTTTCATTTATATTCGCTCCTATTAGCGTGTAGTCAATTATAAATCCCATTGTGTCTACTTAGGAGTAAATTCCCAGTACGTTCTAGAGAAATATACAAATAAAATTATAAAATTAGATAAGTAAATACAGTAATAATGCAATGGGTGGCCAAAAATCATATGGATCACGTGTGACCAAAATCACACATAGCTCTTTAGCATATCCACATAGGTACTTTGTGAATAAAATGGGTCCTGGCTAAAGAAAAAGGGTTTATCTTTGGAATCAAGAATATCAAAGAAAGAACTCAATAGAGTTGCCATGGAACACAGCTCTAAGATCTTAAAGAAGCCGCTATTTAAGAAGGTGGACAAGTTATATGGAAAAGAATAGCCAGGCACATTTCAGGCTTTTGGAATTACAGTAATCCTTGATTTACAACCATTCATTTAGTGATTTTCAAAGTTATAATGGCACTGAAAAAAGGAACTTGCAGCCAGCATTCACACAACCATCACAGCATTCCTCAAGGTCACATGATCAAAATTCAGATGCTTGTCAATTGGCATTCTGCAGCTTCCTGGGGTCAAGTGATTGCCATTTGCGACTTTTTCAGATAACTTCTGACAAGATTTCCTTAACGACTGAATGATTCATGTGACTACAAAGATTCACTTAACAACCATAGCCAAAAAAAGTCATAAAATTGTGCAGGAGTCCCTTAACCACTTTACTTAACAATGGCAATTGTTCCAATCATGACAGTCAATCAAGGACTATCTGTATGCCCAGTAACAGATTGATAGCCACCATTGCAATGTAACAGCTATATGTTTATATAATTGGTTCCAGTCATCCAATCGTTTGGGGTGAGAAGAATATTTTTTTACCAATACATTTACAAGGCATAACCAAATATCTAAAATTTACAAATGGCACAAAACAGTTTTATGTCCTCTTGAGCAATCAGCCTACTGACCATAACAACATGTGTACAACCTGTGGTATCCCTTCATATTCACACCAGCGATGGAAAGGTCCCCAAAGAATTTTGTGGTTTAGCTGCATGCATATAATCATATGAGACTGTCTTGGAAATATTTTGAGACAGACAATCTCATGAGATTTCTGTTATTTCCTGATTTTGATCAACCAGAATGCAGCAGGAGTATTTCTCTTGAAAGTGAGTCATACTATATACTCGTATACTATCTATCGCTGTATCTTAAGATTACTAGTCCTTGATTGCAACTAAAGGAGTATAGAGAGGTTCTGTTTTAGCACATTGTCCATATGTTTTTTATTGCAGAATAAAATATACCTTGTCAAAATATATGGGATTACTAAAGCTTTAATAAATACTCAAGCAATTCTTGAATGCAAAGCAACATATATTTTGTTGAACCGGAATACACAATGTTCTCATGGAAACTAACAGAATCCAATGTGAAGAATGCAAAGTGCTCATGCTAACGTCATTGCTTCATACCTTCATGTCCTTGGAAAATAAGACATTTTTCAAAAAAAAATTTGCAAACCCATCAGATGCAATTTACAGAAAATAAACAGCTTTGTCTCCTCACCTTTCCATTAAACTTTCACTGACTTGTTGGCAGGCCAGGTTTTCTAACTGTTTATGTAATAGGCACAATTTAGAAGCTTGTTATTTCCACCTTGCTGCACACGTGATTTGCTGTGGTGAACTTGTACGTAAATGAGGTTTTTTCCTGTGGCTTCTCTGTAGAGGCTGTCGAACTGGGTCTAGAAAAGATAACTGAAGGTTTTATTGTTCTCATTAAGGATAGAACTCTAGTTTTGAATTGTACAATATTTAGATATTCTTCTGTTGCTTTTGACTAAAAACAAACTGTATCGAAAGAATCAAGATAATAAATCTAGGGTAATTTTCCCCCCTTAATTTGCCACTAACAAATGAAAATTAATCCAATGTGGCTCAAAAGCTAAAAGTACAGTACAGAAATCTATATCATAATCATGTTTGCTAGACAATTGAGATTCTAAATTAAGTTTTACATTTTAGTGCCTATATTTTGTGATATCACTGTTTGAAGTTGCCTTGCAACAAAAAGGCATGCAAAGCAATTTTAAAAATCCAAATAAATACTATTTCTAGGACTTTATCTAGTCAAACAGTTTATTACAAGATTTTTTTAATACTCTGCAACTTCAGTTTTCACATGAGAGATTGTCTGATTATACAATTATCATTTTTGTTGCAAAGGCTTGCATATTATGTAGAAGATAAAGTTAACATTCACATTGCTGGTACATTAGTTGGTATATTGTCAGGCCCAAGAACAAAAGCAGCACATTAAGAATAGTAATATACTCTCATGTCTTGACAGTAGTCTCATTTCTTCAACTAGGTGCAGGAAAAACTAGGGAAGAGCCTCTTTCTGCCAACCAACCTCCCAAGTTCCACTGCCTCTTTGCGCCCAGAAATATAGCCCTTCCCTCCTGGGAATCCAGATGACATTTCATCAGATCTATAAAGGAAGCTGCTATGCAGGAGCCCTCCTCCCTGGTGATCTCTACTGCTAGCTATGATAGGATAAGGTTTGCTTATTGGCCCTTTTTATAGGGCTATGAGAACTAGGTTGGGGGGAAAAACCAATGGCTATGAGATGGCACAAAAGGATTAACTGAAAAATCAAACATTTTGGTGCCACCTAGTAAAGATCCAGAATTTTGCAGCCCAGATCTGGTAACTTTACTCATTTAATTTGTTACTGACTGCAGGCATCAAAGAGGTTTTTCTCTGCTTCTTATTGATCTCTTGGTGACCTTTGGGGAAATTAGCAGGGCTACATTCGTCTCCCTTTCTACCAGTTTTGGTGAGCTATCAGGTTTGAAATTAGCTTAAAACAAGTCTGGATATACAGCTTAGAGTGCCTCAACTGCATTTGGCCTTGTACATCGTCCCTGCTCTTGCCCTAAAGAAGAATATTCCTGCTTCTACTTTAAACTACTCAGGTGAAAAAATTCCAAAATGAAGAATTGATGCCACATTCTTTGAATATTTTCTGTGTTAAACACAACATGAAAAATTTGGTGAAACATCATGGTTTCCCAATTGTTGAGTATTGTTTCTCAAATGGTCAAGTGGAGACTGGAAAGACATCTGGGGATACTTTAAAAGCACATGTTTTGCTTTCAGGAATTTAATATTTAGCATTTATACTAGCAAATATTATTCAGGTTTCTTGAATCGTGCAGATGGATTTCTTTACTTAGTAATAGTCCCTGCAGGTACTTCCTACTTGTCAATCTTTAGATCCTGCACAATAATAAAACCAGCAATAATCCCGATATGAAAACATAACTAAAATAAACATAATTCAACAGAATTAAAAACTGAGTAAAAATTAACATAAGATTCAATATGTTTCTAAACAAATAGTTTTCAGTCACCAAAAGGCTTCTGGACAAGCTCTGTCTTTGCTATTCTCCTGAAGAAGACAAGTGTGGAGGTCATCCAAATCTCATGGAAAAGTTTGTTCCAGATGGTTGTGACCAAATAGATCAGAAGCTCTAACTTCTTTACTTCCATAATTCTAATTTCATGAGGGAGGGATACCCTAGCATCCCTTCCTGAACTGAGCAAATAAAATGGATGTGTCCGTCCTTCAAACTAGTCCAGACAAGAAACAAAAAGTATTAGTACAAATACTACCTTTAGTGTAAAATTACAGTAAAAAAAATCTTCAAATCTGAAAGTACTTCTCTCCTCCCTTGCCTTTATTTTCAAGAGAACAAGATAGGTTCCAGAGAACTTCAGAGATGCTTTATTCATGAGGGATGCAATAATTTCCCCTGCCTTAGGCAGGGGATGGAATAGAAGTCCTCCAAAGTCCCTTCCAACCCTATGATTTTATGATTCTAAGAATCATGCTTAATATTTCAAAATCAGCTCTACACACAGCCTTCAAAGCCTGGAAACTATGCCAAAAACCTATCTAAATCTGAAAGCATTAACATGGGTGGAAGAATGGAGAAGGACCATTTTCCCCTTCCTCTTGCAATTCTTGTTGGATTGAGTTGCTATCAGAGGCAGGATGAATTGGATTGAAAGGTAAGCACATTTGACATTTACAGCATTGTAGGAAAAAATAATTTTGTAGTTGGATTGGCCTACGCTGGAATTGAGACAATGCTCTCTGTGATTTCAGCAGTAATAAATAGCCATCGGAGTTAATGGCTATTGATAGAGCAGTGCTCTGTGAAGTTGTTCAATCACTGTTCAAAACAGTGGCCATCATCTCATTTTATGGCAAGCAATTCCACCATTTGACTATGTATTCTGTAAAAAAAATAGTTCAGGTACAGATCTCCCCCAAATTAATATTAATCAGGTCCCCAAGTTCAAATATTATGAAGGAAGAAAGGACCTTATCCCCATTCCAATTCTGCACACCCTGCTTCAAAATTGCACATTTGATGAACATAGAAGTGGAAAATTATGATCTACGTGGGATAATCATGGTACGATTGGATGAATGCAATGGTAAGTTTAGTCCTAACTATTTCCTTTTTCTGGCCCTGCCTGCATTTTGGAGGTAGGTTCAAAGGGTCTCAATTAAGACCCAAATGGACCAATTGAATAGAACAAGGTTATATTGAGCAGTCTTGGTCAACCTTACCGTCTTTAAGATGTGTGGATTTCAACTCCCAGAATTCTCCAGCCAGCATGCTTCTAAGCCAGATCCCCCCAATCTAGGAGTTGAAGTTGTTATCGTGATTGAGAAACAGTGTTCAAGAAGAGGAAACTTTCCATCCTTGGGCCTGACACACCCAGTCACAACATTCATATACTACACTATACCTTCAAACCTTGCAGATTCTCAGAAGTCTTTGAGGGCAGACCAGGTATGGTACACTGAACTAGTCCAATCCATAGGGGTCAAGGGGATGAATTACCTTCATTGAGGCATCCCGCCCCAAGAATGTGTGCAGTTGTTGCACCAGCTGAAGCTAGGCTCCTCCTTGCCATAATCTCCATCTACAGATCTAGCTAGAACTGGCATCCAAAATCATGGACTTGTTCCAGAGCTCCATGAAACCACAAAATGATTTCTGTATAAAGAGCTACTCTGTCTTTGAGGATTCAGTTTAAATTTATTTCTGTTACGCTTTTGGCACCTGCCTCAGACTGAAAGTACAGTAATCAGATTTTTTTGAGGCAAAAGGGAAAGGGTAGAGAAACTTTAACATCCAAATTATAACTCATATAGAACTCTTATCAGTATGCTCCCACATTCATCCCAGATTATCATCCCATTCCACCTGACTCTAATTTGACAGTAATTTTGAGTCATTTTCCTCAGTGAATAAATGAACAAGTATAATATTTGGGACTCATCTGTTTAATTGGGTTTTCTTTACCCAGTTTTAGGATTAATCACATTTCAGAACAGATCACATTTCAGGACATCCTTTCGTAGGAATATTGTAAATTCAAACATTTAATCCCCACTATAAATAAACTGCCAAAAGTGCTCTATGGTAACTCATACTCAACTTCTAAAAAGTTTTAAAACCTGCTTAATCAGAAATGAGCTGATCACATGTAATAATATGACAAGTTTACCTAAAAATCAGATTAAATTACTATTTTAGCATGTTTATTTATTACTGCCTTTTTATTATAACATCAGTCTTTCTTGTATGAAAAGCCAACATTATATCAAAGACCCAGTATTTTCTTTATGTCTCTTTCAGCATTAAAATGCATCTATTAAAATTGGTTCTCCCAAAACAAGAATTGTTGAGGAGTCAGGTAATAGCTATTTAGATCTGCAAACAGGAACTGAATTCTGAATTTCTTTTTTTAAACTAACTGAAGCTAAAATAAATTATCAAAAGCCTGAAAATGTGGAAAATTAAATCCACCTTTCCCAACAGGAAACAAAGTCTTAAATGATGCCCCTTTCTGACCTATCATTTAAGGCAGAGGTGGGGAATGATGGCCCTTTTATGACTTGTGGACTTCAACTCCCAGAATTCCAGAGGGAACTGGCTTAGGAATTCTGGAGTTGAAGTCCATAAATCATAAAAGGGCATTGTTCCCCGTCGCTGACATAAGGCATACTTATCTAACCCATGGCTTGTGGGCTGTATGTGGCCCTGGAAAACTAGTAATGTGGCCTCACAAGATAACAAACTTCCTTTATTTTTTAATATTATTATTTATATACATAATCTATATTATATATTGTATATGTGGCCCAAGACAATTCATCTTCACTCAATGTGGCCCAGGCAAATCAAATTGGACAATGGTGATATAAAGGTTTTGTAAAGGACTCAGTGCCTATTTTTTTTGTTCATTGTATTTAATTTTACCACTCTTACATGATTTGTTTATTATTTCTGATATTTTGCACCAGGTAATGTACATAGCACTCCCTTCTGATCCTTTTTCTACATAACAGCCCTGTGAAATAAGTTGGGCTGAGATAAAATTAGAGAGTCAGAGGTTCCTAATGAAACTCCATAGTTGAGGATGTATCCAATCTGTCTTCTCAGTGACAGTCCAACATCCTCAGTCAACTGCTTTGCTGTTAATCTTTAGATTTTTTTAAAAAAAACTTTTTTACCAACTAGTTGAAGTCATTTGTGTCCATTCTCTTGGCCAAGCATTGTGCATTGATTAGTGTTCAGATGGAAAACCACTAGGAAATTCCAGAACTATAAATTAGATTGAGAAGTTGTCAAAAGAAAAAGAAAATCCCAGAAGCAAGCAATATATTGTTGCTACCATATAAATACCCATTGGTAATCTTCTGAATGTTTAGAAACATGGTTTTATAGAAGGATCACACAACTAATCTTCCAAGGTTCTTAGAGGGGTCTCATCATACCATGTGTGACATTTGGATGCAGAAATACTCTTACACTGTTATCTTAGCCCCCAAGCATCACATGGATCTTACAATAAAGAGAAATTTCCTGTCAATGAGAATAGTTAACCAGCTTGCCTCCAGGAGTTGTGTGTGCTCCATCACTGGAGATTTTAAAGAAGAGAGTGGACAGCCATTTGTCTGAAATGGTAGAGGATCTCCTGCTTGAGCAGGGGGTTGGACTAGAAGATCTCCAAGGTACTTTTAAATTCTATTATTCTGTAATTCATGTTTAGAAATAAACTCTAGGACAGTGGTTCTCAACCTTCCTAATGCCGTGACCCTTTAATACAGTTCCTCATGTTGTGGTGACCCCCAACCATAAAAT
>JANHFQ010006663.1:441754-451819 GCA_032468035.1 Aparallactus werneri | reverse complement strand
TATCTGCCTGTCTGGGGAGGGGCCGGCTACAGGCATGCTATCTAGCATTTCTTCATTGGAGTCTGAGTCCTCTAGTACTTGTGATCCTGGCCTCTGCTGGATCACAACACTAGGACTGAGAGAAATTGACTGGACCAAGGTCACTAGCTGGCTTCATGTCCAAGGCTAGAACTCATGGTTTCCTGGTTTCTAGCTGGATGCCTTAACTTCTACACCAAACTGGCTCTAAACTGAATCTAATGAATAGCAAACTGAGATGTATAACAAACACAGATATCAAAATGTTAAAAAATAATTGGGGAGACAGAAGGATTTCTCAATCATGCTTTTTAGCAGTATATTACTTATTATTGTAAATCAGATCTTCTTTCTGCCTATTGACCAGCTAAATTCAAGGGTTGGTGAAAGAAGTTAACTTTGAATTAATTCTAAAACCACTTGCTTGCAGATTACCCAAATAGGTAACATCATCGTTGCTAGTGAATGTAGAATTTGCTCCCTTTTATATACATTATATGACAAAAGTGTCATCCGTATATTGAAATCTACATCTCTAACAAGGCAAAATAAATGGATAGTAATATTCCTACAGTATATCCGATCCATACTTCAGGCTATATGTGTGAGAATGCTATAGTTTCTATTTGTTGTATTACGGTTTCTGCTATGAGTCCTAAAAATGATGACCTCAGGGGTATTCCTTTGATTTGTTGGTATATTTCTCCATGAAATTGAAAGAATATGGCCAGGCAAAAATTGATGAGGCCATGATTCTTGGTGTGTTTGGTTAGGTCAGGTGTGCTGCAGTATAGTGCTGTCATGAATTATTTTGCTAATTCTGTGTTTATGCATGTAAAGAGTGCTGTGACATCAAATGAAGAATGAGAGATATGGTAAGAAAAGATTTATTTGATATATCTTTTTCTTTCTGTTTTTCCCCTATTTTCAATCTTTTTCCACTTGTCTTTAATTTTTTCTTAGTTTATATTACCTTTTTTAATCTCTGCAGTTGTAAACTTTCATAAGATTCTTTGTCTGTTGTTAATCTTTGGTTCTCTGTGTGTAGACTACTCTAAAGGAAGTGTTTTGGTTTTTTTGTTGCTTCCAATAACGCCCCCTATGTAATTTTCTCATTTAGCCTTACTTTCACATCTTCTGGGATTTGGGGTAAAATTTGCTGCTTCAATATATTATGTAATCTGTTCTTCTGATATTTCTTTTTTACTATATAATTACTTAAAATTTTTTTGAGCTATTTCTTTTTTATCCTCAAGTCTGTTACAAAGTGTACCTGTCTCATCTCGTAATTGTTGAATCCATCTTTTTTCTTTTTTTTTTTAATTTATATGCAAGTCATCTCCCTGGCTTATTTGCATTTTCAAACAAATTTAATTTTGCTGCTTTAATTTTCCCCTCCTTGTCTAAAATATTTAATTCATGTTTGATTAGCTCCATTTCCCTTTCACAATTCATCTTAAGTGGATTACCCTGTCATTCTAATTCATATTGCTTATATTTTCCCTCTAGATTTTCACTTTTTTCCTTGTCTTTATTTATTTTCCCAGTGTAAGAAATTGTTATGCCTCTGAGATAGGCTTTGGCTATATCCTAAACATTTTGTAATGAAGTTTCTCCATTAATATTTTTCTTTAAAAAATAGCTCATTTCTTTCTCCAGCTTATGTACAAAATCTTTATCATCTAGTATATCCTGCCTCAAAGTCCATCTCCTTATTATTATTATTCTTATTGTGGTCTGCCCACACATTTGGGTCAATTTCAACATATTGTGTATGCTGCATAAGATCAATTGATGCCCAGATCATGTTGATTCTTGACTAAAATTTGTAGTTTTTCAAATAAAATGTATATTGTTCCTTCTCTGAATTTAATTCTCTTTAGACATCTTTCATTCCTAATTCTTCTACCATTAAAAAATATGTTTGGTAAAGTTTTCTTAACTTTCGAGTTTATTTTCCCACTTTTATAATCTCATTTATCATCCACAATTGATTGGAAATCCCACATCATACAAATATTTTCATAATTCAATTCTCTAATTTTCCCATAGAATTTTCCATAGAATGGCTCTTGGTTGAAATTAGAGGCGTAAATAGCAACCAATAAGGTTTTTTTAATATTTAATTATTGCTTTTACTATTAAAATTCTGCCTTCTTCATCATTATAAATCTGTTTGGAATTTATCGACTTCTTAAAAAATAAGGCCACTCTCCCTTTTTAACAGTCCAATGAAGTATATAGGTTCCCTAATTTTCTATTCTCTAATAACTTATATTGTTCTTTTTAGATGTGTACTTCTTGCAGGCATATCACAGATAAGTTCAACTTTTGTAGCTTATTAAATATAATTTTGTTTTTTTTCATCAAATTTAATCCATTTTCATTTACTGACAATATCTCAATTTCCTCTTCTATTATTTGTAGGTCATGGCTTTAGTGCTCCTGCGTTCTCTTTTTTCCTTGTGGTTAGTAACTTTGTGTTTCTGCTGTAGCAGGCTATGAAATGGGCTTGTTTCAAGAACAGGTCTATCATGGTCCAAATGACCGTGTTGCTACCACTCTCAGGGAACTCTGCTATAAAGTCCATGACAATTTCTTCCCAAGGCTGGGATGAGTCTGCCACTTGTTGGAGCAACCCTGGGGGCTTCCCTGGTCTTTTCTTCATTGCCAGCTTTTGACATAGTCATCAATGTCTCTTTTCAGTTTTGGACACCAGAATTGTCTCCTGGCCAGATGCAAGGTCTTCAGGAAGCCAAAATGTCCTGCTTGCTTGGAGTGATGGCTCTTTTGGAGTATCTGGAGGTACAAGCTGCTGGGACATATAGCTTAGAGCCCTTCCAGGATAGACCATCCCTAAGGGTTAGCACCCCCTGTACCACAGATCAGCTGGCAATTTGGTTTTTAGCTTTTGAGTTAAGCCTCTGTCATCTCTGGCTCTTCGTCATTGCACTTGTCTTCTGGTGATAGCTTGCATTGCTGGTTGGGAGGGGGGAAGCATGGCATGGACCATGTCCTCAGGTTTGCTCTTGTACTGTGGCTTCTGTGACAAAGCATCTGCTATAAGGTCCCCCCCCCCAGAATATAGTTCAACTGGAAATTGAATTGGTTGAAATATTGGGTCTTTGGGCTCACTTTGGGGAAAGTTTCCATAAGGTCCTAAGGGCCTCCAAATTTTTGTGATCTGTCCACACTTTGAATGGCACTTGGCTTTCCTCAAGAAAGTGGCACCATGTCAGCAGATCAAACTGCATAAGCCCCCTTTTCCCACATTTATTTATTTATTTATTTATTTACTCAAGTTTATATGCCACCTGCTCCCGAAGGACTTCAGGTGGCTTACAACAAAGTCCACAAGACCATAAAAACAATAAAAATACATGTAAAATCCAAAGCAATAAGATAAAAGTAACATAAAGACACAGTATACTCAGTCTTCGTACAATCCCACTAAAACGTCCATTGTCTCTAGTCATTGACCCCAATGCCAAGCCTGCTGGCAGAGCCAGTTCTTCACGGCTCTGCAGAAGGTCAGCAGGTCAGATATAATCTGGATCCCAGGGGGCAGTTGATTCCAGAGGGCTGGAGCCAACACAGAGAAGGCCCTCCCTTGTGGGCCTGCCAGCCGACATTATTTAGCTGATGGGACCCTATGATATGACATGGCTTCTCAACCATTTTTCATTCATTTTTCATTACATGGAATTTTTGAAAACATCCTGCTCTTTTTATAACTAACCCACTTATATTTTAAATCTTGCAAATCTTCCCTCTCTTATATTTCAATCATTCACTCTCTAAAGAGAATTGTGTGGAATTGCCATCCAATCAAGAAAACAAAAATAACGCAAATATTGAAAACTGTTCAGCTTATAAAAACATAGAGCTCTACTTTGTTGGTTCATGATACCAAAGAATGCTTACCATTCAGAATAAAAGCAGTCTTATTGTTAAGAGTTGGCTTTCAGATGAGTACACAATTAGAAAAATGTCTGTTTGATTATATGACCAAGATAAGCCCATATCAGTTAAACAATTTTGGTAGTGTGAGCCATTTGAGGTAGTCAGACTCTGGGCTGGGATTCTACCAGTTTGGCCCAATTGAGGTGAACCGGTAGTTCCGTTTGGCCCGGTTTGGGCAAACCAGTAGTTTGGGCGATGAGCACTCGCCCCTGCACTATTCAGTGCTTTATTCCCCTTTTGTAAAGGCCAGCTGATTCACGCGACAACGCGGATTGCCGCCCGTCAGCTGTTTTAACTCACCGGAGCTGCAGTAATAGGTAAGTTTCCTCACTATTTGCAAATGCAACACACACGTACACCGAACTAGTTGTTAGACCAGTTGAATCATACCACTGGTCAGACGAGAAGCTCAAATCATAAGTACTGACCTTTATTGTAAGGTTAGAGTGACTGAATCTTGAAAGGCTAAAAGCATTTCTCCCCTCCTATTCTTTTGCTCTCCAAAAGACTAGGGAAAGTCTCTCTGAAATGCTTCCTGTGCCTCTTTTTCTTGGTGGGCTGAGATACCATTTTTCTTCTCTGTTCTCTAAGCTACCACCGAAGGTCATTCCTGCATACTATACCATTACAGGTAGACTGAATGCATTGGAAATAATGATGGAGAAAAGACTAGGATTACATCTCAAGGCTGGTCAAGATTTTCTCACATTGATCTGAGCTTCAGATTAGATCCTAAGTGAGCAGAAATTATGAGACACACACATACACAAGAGCGCATGCGCATGCAGACACACAAAATTACATTCTGAATGACTATATATATGTAGGATCTTTGTTCACTAAAAGTTTGAATAAGGTAGTATCTGTTTAGATTAGAAACCAACTGTTGTGGCTCAGCAGCGTGCTGCGGATCTGGCAGCTAGATCCGACTCGGAGGGAGACTTGGAGCCAGAGTCGGATGGAGGGGAAGAACCAGCTGCTGATAATGTGCCCATGGCTGGACCGTCCACAAGCTATCAGGAGGCCTCGGCTTCCGATAGCAGCGGGGATGAAGCCAGAACACGGAGGCTAATGTGAAGACAGCAGTAGCAGCAGTAGCAGCAGTAGCAAAGGAAGGGAGGAGGCCAAGCCACAGCTGACCAGTAATGGGCCATACCCCCTAGGACTTAAAAGGGGTGTGGTTGGAGTTGCCTCCCTGCAGAGGACAACTAGTTGAATTCGTATTGGGAATCATTGGTCGGTGTTCAGAAGATTTTGGTTTCGTGTCTAGCTATTTGAACGTCTTTGCTTTGCATCTGAATCCTCTGTGAAGTATTTGCTTTGAATCTGTAAATTAGTCTGTTTACTGTACTGTGTAGAACTTATCTATCAGCTTTGGCAGTTTGCCCCAGAGTTTGGCAGCATGCTGGAGAACTTGGATGGAGTTTTCATCTCGGAAAAGCTTGTGTCTGTGTGTTGGTGCTGTTAAAAGACTCTGTAACTAAAACCCAGCTGCAAGCGTGATGTTAGGGTGTGGGACACAACACTCTCTCTCTGAGAGTGTGTTTGTGTGTGTGTACATGCACCAGTATGAACTCAAGGCAATTTCATGTCTGTCTGTCTCTCTCTCTCTCTCTCTACCTCTATCTCTATCTCTATCTAAATGACAGCTTTCATACATAATCATAGGGGTTCATGGTTATATGATCCCTTTATGTTACAGATGTTTTCACAGAATATATTGGTGCAATGTTGCTTATTACAAATCAGAAAACTATATGACCACAATGTCTTGAGGAAACTTACATATACTCCTCTATCAAGGTCATATAATTTCTTGATAGCAAAGATGCTTAGGGAACAGAAGTCTAAGAAGAATGCATTGTAGTTCCACAGCACACACAAACAATATTTGCAAGGAAATATCTTATTATACTTGTAGCTACTCAAAGTATCACCATTAATATGGAGACATTAGACTTTCTAATCAATGGTCATCTATATAAAAAATGAGGGGATTAATCCTGTTGATACTTCCAGATTGGAATTTATTGTTTAAACCTTGCTAAAACCCAGAAAAATTTTCTGAGAGCTTATTTTATCTTTCACCATCCCCGAGTACTAGTCATTTCCTTATAATTCGTAAATGCTCTCATTACACAGAAACATGTGGCATTTGTTTCTTAACATTGTATGAAGAAATGATCATGTGAAAAGCAAAAGCAATGTGCTATGGATTAAAGATGTCTCTGCCTTCAAGTCTTGTATTGAATATGTTCCCCTTTTTTTCCAGCGGTGTGGAGAAATCTCATTTGATAGCCCAGAGCAGAATGCCAGATGTGTTTGCATGCTAGGTAAGTGGCATCCATTCTCATATAAACTGGGTTTTGTTTTAAGGTGAAATGAACACAATTAAATAAGCTAGTGTTACTTATCTAAGAATATCTGCATTTTTAATGAAGTTGGTTGGGAGCCATAATTCTTTTGGATGTATAGTTGCTTGATTAGTGTCCATCCATGGTTTCTTGTTTTGCCTTCTGGTGCTTTGGAAAATAGCTTGACTCACTCTTCTTTGTGGCAGCCCCTTAAATATTGCAACACTGCTATCATGTCACCCCTAGTCCTTCTTTTCATTAAACTAGACATACCTAATTCCCACAACTGTTCTTCATATGTTTTAGCCTCCAGCCCCCTAATCATCTTTGTTGCTTTTCTCTGCACTCTTTCCAAAGTCTCAACATATTTTTTATAATGTGGTGACCAAAACTGGATGCAGTATTCCAAGTGTGATCTTACCAGGCATTATAAAGCGGTATTAACACTTTACAATACATGATCTTGATTCTATCCCTCTGTTAATGCAGCCTAGGATTGCATTGGCTTTTTCGGTGGCTGCAGTACACTATTGACTCATATTTAAGTGATTGTTCACTAGGACTCCAAGATCCCTGTTGCAGTTATTGCTGTTGAGCCAGGTTTTACCTAATCTGTACCTGTACATTTGGTTTTTCTTGCCTAAGTGCAAAACCTTACTTTTCTCTCCATTGAGTTTCATTTTGTTAGATAGGGCCCAGTGTTCAAATCTGTAGAGAGATCATTCTGGATCTTGAGCCTGTCTTGTAGGATGTTATCTACTCCTGCCAGCTTGTTGTCATCTGCAGATTTGATGAGTCTCCCTTCTATTCCCACATCTAAATCGTTTATGAGATATTGAAGAGTATTGGGCCTAAGACAAAACCCTGAGGTACCTTCTGCTTACCTCCCTCCATGTAGATATAGTTCTATTAAGGACTACATGTTGAGTGTGGTTGGTCAGCCAGTTACAAATCCATCTGGTAGTGATGCAGTCTATCTCAATTTTTCTAATTTACCAAGAAGTAGATTGTAATCTATGTTGTCAAATGCCTTACTGAAATCCAAGTATACTAAGTTCTCAGCATTTTGTTGGTCCACTAATTTAATTGTTTTGTCAAAGAATGAAATAAGATTTGTTTGACATAGTCTGTTTTTGACAACCCATGTTGGCTTCTTTGCTTGCTTCTAGGTGTTCGCAGATCTGCTGTTTGATTATCTTTTCAGGATCTTCCCAGGTATTGAGGCTAATTGGTCTGTAGTTTCCTGGATCTGTTTCACACAACAGTTTCAATAGCCTTTGAGTATCTTGCTGAAGGCCACGGTGCAAGAGAGTGTATAAAAAGATGTAAGATATAGATAGGAGAAACATTTAATTAGAATAATATATTAAGATTATTTTAATTTAATTTAAATAATAATAACAGTTGATTCCCGGATTTAAAATAAATTAAGTACATGAACAAAAAAGAGAAACATTCTTTGTATATACACACATAAGTTGTACAAGCTGTGAAGGAGTTAAACAAGGTTTTGATTTCATTTCATTTAATCTATTCTAATTGAATCACATCAAGTGCCTTTGAATTGCTTCAGAAAGAATTGAAGGCAATTTGAAAATTTGATGGATTTTGTGATGAACTCTGCTTTTAGATTCTGAAATAGGGGTGTGGGTTTCTTAGTGTGTACATATGTGCTTACAATGATGAGTGAGGTTGAGGTCAAGCATAATCAACCAGTGAATTGCGCTGTCAGTGAATGAGTGAATGGTTGAAGGACTGAATGAAATGAATTTAAGAAGGAAATACTGGACCTCATAGGAGGGACAGCAGTACAGGCAGAATTATACTGGATGATTTATTATCCCTCCTAATACGTCTCCAAAGGAAGAGGCGATGCAATCAGAATATCCTTCGGGATAATTTTGCTGTGGAATAGATGAACGACAGCTTTGCTAAAAGTGCCTCTACTCAAATTTATATAGGGCACCAGTTGTAATCATTTCTGTCCTAACTGCAGCTATGTTAGCAACTTCAAGATAATAGGACAATAATATCCACGAGGAATAGGAGGATAATTGTCTCAGTTGGCGCAAATTACAGCAACAATATTGATGCTGGAAGCGGCATCTTTTGATCATGTGCCTCTAATATAAAATATAATCTCTTTTAAGCTTCAGCTTTTAAAGACTTCAGAACAGTACATGGACCTTTCTCTTCTCTTGTTTTTTTTCCTTTCCCAAACTATGTTTAAATTCAACTCTATGTAGTGATACAATGGATCCTGAAGCATTATACTTTTGTTTTGTTATTTAAAAAAAAAAGGGGGGGTTTCTTTTAAATAACTTTTTGTACATATTGATACAGTTACCCCATGGAAAGCAGCATGAATTGTGATTCCAGACAAGTTCTGGGCTGTCTGAAATTTGGTAGGATAGGTAGCCATAGCAACAGGTTTGCCTAAATACAGAAACCGTTGCTTGTGTTTCTCTTAGCTCCCTCTGTCTCAAACAATTGTAACTCCTTCCATGACATGTTTGGGTAGCAGCTCCTCTCTGTCTGAAGAACGGCTTTTAAACACTTGGCACCTTCACTGCACATTTCAGGCATCCCTTCTTCTCTTTTTTACCTTCTAGATTGAAAAATAAACTCTCACTTTGTCTCATTACAGCTTATTTTCAGTCGCTGCCTGAAATTGCTGAAGTTTGTGCGAGTGTGTGTGTTTTCTTATCCTTCTCTTTTGTCAAGCTTTGGCATTCTTTTCCTTCTCTACAGGAACTTCCTACTGTATCTTCTCCTGGTTTTTTTTTTTAAATAAGGTTGAGCTGAACTATTATCTCACTGATGTCTCTTCCTTTATGTTTGAAGTTATCTGCTTTTATTGATTTGTTTTTCTTGCTGGAAAGAGGTCAAGAAATCAGGAAGAAGTACAGCTGGTTTGGAAAAGCAGCTTGTAAATATCTTGGAATAGGTAATGATGTTGATTTACAATGTGATAAAATCCTTGCGCAGCCTTGAAGTTTTGAACTGTTTCTTCACTCAAGATGAAGGATGTTTCTGGCCCAATTAATGGAATGATATAAATCAAGAACCATAGAATATAAAATCTGTTCCTAATGATCATAGCTGGCCTGGCCTCACCTATCAAAACAGATCCGTGCTGAACTTTCTGCTGGAAATTGAAATAAAAATAAAATAGTGCTTTTATGCATTGTGAATGTCCACAATTTCCTATTTAGAAGCCATTATTAATTCTGTATTTTAATAGTCTGAAAAAGTGGATCTCTCTATAACCAAAACAGCACAGTCCAAACACAAATAGGCATCTTGGAAGAAGCCCAAGATTTATAGGAGGATTAAAAAAAACTTTAAAAGAAATGACAGAGTTGGAAGGGATCTTATAGGTCTTCTAGTCCAACCCTCTACTCAAGCAGAGACCCTCTACCATTTCAGACAATTGGCTGTTCAATGTCTTCTTAAAAAGAAGAGAAAAACTTGAACAAGCCAAGGTGCCATAAGTCAGCTCAGAGACACGAAGTGCTAAGCGTTGGGGAGGATGACAAACTGGTATGGCTTACTTACAGCTTGAAAAGTTGTTCAAGAATATTTCACATTAAAATTTGCAATGAGTATCAGTCTAGATGGCAAATCTAGACAGCACACTAAAAAGCAGAGACATCAACCTGCCAACAAAAGTGCGTATAGTCAAGGCTATGGTTTTCCCCGTTGCAATGTATGGCTGTGAAAGTTGGAC
>JANHFQ010006663.1:364396-375610 GCA_032468035.1 Aparallactus werneri | reverse complement strand
TGTATCTGCCTCTCAGCAATTTGTCTTCTGTGCTAAATCAGGCTGAAACTGAAACAGGCGTCAGAACAGGAGACAAATGGGAAAAAATCTGGGAGGCAGAGATTTTTTTCCCCCTCGTTTTCCTCCCCAACAGCTCACAACAGCTGATTGGGGCTGCTCCAGCTGAATCAGTCTGTGCTGAAACTGAAACTGGCTTCAGCACAGGAGAATTACCAATCAGCTGTTATGTGGAGGCAGCGATCCCTGCAGCCTTGCTGAAAAGGGAGGAACAGGCACAGAGGCTGCGATGTGCTCTACAGCCTGCAACAGGTGAACAGGGAAGGTGAAAATGGTGGGTGGGCATTCAAAGAGGCTGAACCCTACGTTTCAGCCTCTTTTAAGGGGGAAAAAGTGTGTCTTATACTCCAAAAAATAAGATACATATTTGAGACTTAAGATGAGTCTTCCATAGTGTTCTTTAATAAACAGTGTCAGAGGTTGCATTCAGTAAGCATTGTTAGCTTTATACAGTAAGTTTCTAATACTTGGCTAAAGAATTATAGTAGTGCAGGCCATTATTTATGATTTAATAGTTTTTTTAACAGTTCTCCACCCAAGTGGCCTCTGGATCCAACACGTGTTATCTGGCTGGCATAGAACCTTGCCAGACATAAATCTCTGTTGTCCATAATTTAGTAACACATTTACTTATTGAATTCCTAGACAATATTTTCTCCAAGCATTTCTCTCTCCTTCCCCATAAATACATGTTTGTCTTCACAACAATTCATGAAGTAGGCTTGAACGATGAGATAATGTCTGCTAAACTTACTGAGGGATCTCAATGGTTGGAATTAGAGTTTGGATATCCCCAAGCCTAGTTGGCCCTCCTATCTTGGCATATGAAACTGATGGAATTTACTTACCTTTCAGTTGTAAAATACATCTAAGGAACTGTCAGGAGGTGTGGATGGGTTATAACCCAAAATGCTGGGGGCATATATAAATAAATATATGCTGATTCTGTAAGCCGCCCAGAGTCCTTCGGGAGTTGGGTGGCATAAAAATATGAATTAAAAAAATCCAGAATCCCAGTTTTATAATTAGCTCATTACAGAAATGAGAGGAGAGCTGCATACCCTTTTTAAAAAGCTTGAGATCCTCCCCTACCCCCATTTTCCCTTCCCTTCCCTTCTCTGAGATGTCAGCTATGTAACAATTTAGACAGTCCTTGTACCTAAAGATAAAAGGACAGGGCCACAAGTACCAAGGCTAGTACAGAATGATGATGAGATTATCTTGTGACAAGCTCATCTTTCTCTATCAGTTTTGACAAGGCACAGCCAAATGCTCGGCATACAGCTGGGATGATCTAAGGCCTGGCTGCAAAGTCTTTGAAATGTCAGGGCTTATAGGGAGAAGTAAAGAAAAAGGCTGGGAAAATATTATTGCCCTGTGAATAAAGGCAAGACAACCTCACACCGGATGAAATTCATACTTTGTCCTTTTTAAAAACACACCTATTCTTTTTATTAAAATTGCATCCATTTCAGCGTGGTGGATTTTTGTTCTCCCTTTTCCAGAATGTCTCTGTATTAGAAAACCATCACTGGAGATCTACAATAGGCATGCTTCGAGAATCAAGACTCCTTGCACATCTGCCAAAAGAAGAGAGGTGAGCATCGGATTCTGGGAAACGGGCTTGTCTCATGTGGATTCCCAGAACTTTTTTGAATACAATGTTTTTACAGTGCACTTTATAGGATGAATAGGTGTGCAAATGAATGGCGGTTTTGTTTGGGTTTTGCCTGTCCTGATTTGTGAATCCATCCATTTATTTGTCTACCTATCTGTTCATTGGCTCTAGAACACTATAAAAGCACCAGATTCAAAACTTTTGAAAAGATCCACTTTTGTGAATATAGTATGGTGTGTAATCCCTGTGTGATCCGTGTGGATGTGGTATGTATGTTGATGCATGCACATCTGTGTGCATACATGCATGCTTCCCAATCACATTTGTCTGGAAAAAAATTAAATTACAACTTGGAAATTGCCCAGTTTGACTGGTGTTACTCAGTTATTCTAATAGCAATCCCTATACCAATCTTAAACATTTTCCTTCTCCACATTCAAAATCTGTAGCCAAAATTGTGAACTCTTATGGACTGTCAGCACATAGTTAAGGCACGTGTATGGAATACTGTTCAGCATCACTCTTGCTGCCTCATTCAAATTGGAGGAAATTATGGGAGAACTTCAGTGAGATTTATTCTAGCACTATGAGAAATAGGGATGTAGCTGTTTTAATGAGGGGAAGGTGCTACATTCAGTTTCTGAAGCATCTTTCCATTGCACAGCCCTAATCATAAGTCTTAGATGAAATGGAGCTCCTCAGGGATGTACACAATGGCATCAAAATGGTGGGTGCAGCTAGGCAATTGAAGCTCCACCCCTTTTAACTTGTCTTACACCATATGCAAAAATAGGCAGGGTTTGGATCACTCCAATTATTCCCACCATTTTGATGGTGTTGTTCCTCCCAGCGGCCACTCTGGTAGCCACTTAATAAGAGAAGGCATTACCCTAACAATACAAAATGGGGAAATGACATCTATTAATAACAGCTTCTTTTATTTTGCGTTGTCCTGTAGTCATGACATTGAACAACAACTCGGTTCCCTGATCTTGGCAACAGATATCAACAGGCAGAACGAATTTTTGACTCAGCTGAAGGCACATCTAAAAAACCAGGACTTGAAATTAGAAGATGCTTCAGACAGGCATTTTATGCTCCAGGTAAATGTTGAAGGTTTTCTAATCTTTTGTTTAAAAGTAGATATTTTCTCTGTGGCCCAGAGCAGAGGAGACATGAAGCAAAGAGCCAGTGGTACCAAGTTTCTGTGCTGGCATTATTTTATAGCATTCATTGAGTTACTCACTTTCATCCAATTTATACTTTATGCTATTAGGTGAAAACAGCACAAGAATATACAAAGGCCCAGTTGGTCAGGCCAAGCATTTGTTTTTTATAATAACTATAAGAAAATGCCTCTGGAAACTGGTGATAAATCCCTCTTCCAACATTGCTTCCCTCCAGATGATATTTGGGGCCAAGTTGTTCTCAACCCTGGAGCAACATTAGCTTTTCAAGATTTATAGCTCTTGAGAGATGCTTTCTCCATAAATTTATCTAAATGTCACCCAACTCCCATGTTTCCTACCTGTCTAGTTGCCATCCAAATTTACTGCAGTTGTGGTTATGAATTCTGGGAGGTTAATGATGTGTGAGGAAGTGCATTCTTATACGCTAAAGCTGTCCTAGACAGCTTTGTTGACTGATCCCTGGTCTTATTTTTTTGAAGATCAGAAAAATTTCTCCCTGCCCACTTTCTTCATGTCATCCATGGTTTTGATACACTGGATATATCTAATCTCAGTTGCCTTTCACAAGACATGGTTGCAACAAATTGAATAAGGAAAGTGAATAAAGAAGGCTTGTCAACATGTGCGATAGAGAGATAGAGAGATAGAGATAGATACTGTAGATAGATAGATAGATAGATAGATAGATAGATAGATAGATAGATAGATAGATAGATAGATAGATAGATAGATAGAAATACACACACACAGACATCATCATCATCATCTTCATCATCATCATCATCATCATGGTTAACTGGACAGAAGAGATCCCTGTGTTAATTAGTGCAGCTACTTGAGTCCTTCAGATAACCAGTACTTTATTCTCACAATATAGGTACTCCTTGCTTAGCAATCATGATTGGGACAAGCAACTCCATTGCTAGTGATATGGTCATTAAGCAAGACAGCACAGGACCACAATGGGCTTATAAACTCAGTCCCGCTCCAGTCATTAAGCAAATCATCTGCAGTCATTAAGCGTGACATCACAAGGTCACAATATGCAATTTTACTACTGACTTTTCCATTGGCTCTGCTTATCAGATAACTAGCTGTGAAGCATGCAAACATGACTGTTATACAACAGTCATAATTGCCAACCTGCTGCAAAGCACCTGATTAGCAATCCTGTGACTACAGGGATGCTGCAAAGGTCTTAAGTGTGAGGACAAGTAATAAGGTTACTTTTTCAGGTCTGTTGTAACTTCAAAGGGTTGATAAATGAGGCAAGCAAGAACTTTTGTAATATGAAAATGAAATTAAAGCACTCTTAATAGACTTTTACCACTCTATCTCTAAAACATAAGGACTGATGTGGGGGGGAGGCATTAAATGTATTCTGATTTACATTTTGCCTACATGTGGAGTTTTAGCCACTCTTGGGAGAACTTACATGCATGTATTTTAATACTAATAGTAACCTGGAAATGTGCTCAGCACCCTGAGAGTATTTCAGGTTTATAGGCAGAGAAACCTATCAAATAAACAAAAGTCCAAGTACTATCAACGATCAGTTTACAACTACCAAGTTACTCCTTTTTATGGCAACCAATGGAGTGATTTCTGTTTGTTTATTGATAGGAATTTTGTATACAGTTTGTAAAGTTTATAAAACTTTTAAAGTTTGTAAAAGTTGGGACCTGCTAGGAAGCAGTATATACAGTAAGTCTAAGTGCTAGTGCTATTTAGTATATAAATTACATTAAATGTTCAAACTGGATGTCATTATATTCTAAATACTTTCTTATTCATTTGACACATGACCTTTGAAAATTCCTAAGTACAATAACATTTTCTAGTAACAAATTAATACTAGGAGGACCTGGGAAACCCAAGTATTCTGTTGATTATCTCCTGCCCTTCCATAAATTAGCGGAGCTGTATGGAGAAAATCTACTTGGCTATATTGTTTTAATGCAGCAATTAATTTATTTAGTTTTGTTTCGGTTGTTAAATTATCCACCACCACCCCACCACCCCGCTATCAAAGTGGATCCTGGCACTGCACTGTGCTGCAATGGAGATACTGGCAACAGAGTGGCCGGCGCAAGGGAAGGAGAAGGCCACTTTTTCCTCCCTGCTCTTCCTCATTCCCTCATGCCAGCTGCTCTGTTTCCTGCTTCTCCGTTGCAGCACAGCACCCAGGAGCCACTTTGATAATGGAAGGGGGGGGGCAGTGGTGGGATTCAAAAATTTCCCCTACCGGTCCTGTGAGCATGGTTTGGTGGGCGTGGCTATGTGGATGGGGATGGGCCATGGGTGAACCAGTTGTTAAATTAGTTGAATCCCACCAATAATAACTGATATACTGTTTTGCCCAGTGGTGGGATTCAAATAAGTTGGTTGGCTGTCGTGGAAGAGTGGCCCATCCCCGTTCTCCAGCTCCACCACACATGCACATAGTTCATTCATATTTATTCTGTTATTTATGTAGCCCATTATCTAAGCTAATGCTCTCTGCATGAAAGCATATTTTGGAGAAATAGGAGGAACTGAGCCCATAATTTGAGCTGGCAAAGTGAAACAAAGCAAAAGAAAACCTCTGAGAAATATGGCATCACAACAAACATATTATTTCTTCAGCATATCCCTGTTCCTCTGGAAGAGCCAGTGCAATTTACAAAGGATTAATAAAAACTGTGCTTAGATAAAACCATCACCATAAAAATTAACAGACTTTAACATAATATATGCGCACATTAAAACAATTCATTTGAAGACAGAACAATAACATGACAGGCAATCTAAAAGATATTCTGAAACTTTTTGTTCAGAATTCATTGTTATCCTGGAAGTAGCAGGTGTGTCTTTAGTTGTTGGCTAAAAAGAAGGCAAGGTGCAGGCTGCAGCAGGGGAGTGCAGCATGATGACACAGCAGGCCCCAAACAGGCAAAGAACCCTGGGAGTTGTAGGCTACAGTGGGGGAGACTCCTGCACAGACTCCATTCAGAGGCACAGACTCCTATTTCATTCAAACTGAGGTACAAAAACCACAACAACATTTATAAAGGCTAGTTGGCCTCCTGGTAACTACACCGTTTCTCATTTCAACAAAAAACTACCCGGGCAAGGCCGGGTAAGCAGCTAGTTTTCAATAAAGTCCTAAATATAATATGTTGCAACAATACAGTTACTACAGTATGCATCATTGAAGTTAGGCTATCTTAATTTTGGTATAATTATGGGATTTGATATTGTAAATTCTCAAAAATCTGTTGTGTTAAAATTTGCAACTTGGTTACTTCCAGTGGGGAAGCATCTTTTGACAATTTTTGCTCAGTATCTCTAACAATAGGTAGAATCCTCTCAGCTATTTTGGGATGTTATGAAAAGATCAGATATCGTTAGTAGTTTAATTTATTTTTATTGTTCCTTTATTTCAGGGAGAGAAATGCAGTATTTCCCCCCTCGCATTCCATCATACCTTGGTTGATCTTAAGCACAAGGCAACCAGACTGGTGGGCAAGGGAATTGATGTTTTGCCTCAAGCAAAATGTTTTGAGCCAGCAGTGTGGCTATTTTACTAAAGCTGGCAATTTTATCTATTTTTCCTCTAACAGGAACCATTTCCTCTCATTTTGGTAGCAGTAGATGCCAACTCATCCCCAAATATTTTGAATCTGTTAATTCAATTAGGGCAGCGGCTACATATGGCTTGGCTGGCAGTGATACAGCCAAATCTGCTTGGATTTAGGATTATCCCCAAATTTAATTTGTATAGACTAGAGTGCTAAACCAGGGAAGCACGTCTAGAAGATGTCTTCTGTTTCCAGATAGATGTCAACTTAAAAAAGACACATTCATTTAATTATTCTATGCATACAGAGTGAATTTGTAGTCATCTTTATAGATTTACTAATGTTGAGAGAACAAGAGTCATAAAGTACACCCTGAAACCACCCATAATCCTCATAACATATCCATTTGAGGTTTTTAAAACCCCACAATGTAGCTATCATTTTGGTTTGAGAAGGGGTTTTGGGGGGGGGAGAGTACACCACTGTGCAATATTGCCTGGCATTACTGGGGCTTATGAAGGTTTTACTGCAGCCTTTGAGCAATGTAATCAAGTTCCTGTTGAGTTTTTCATCCTATGCCTATCATTTCGTGAAGATAATATTTCATATATTCATAGTGTACTCACAACTTGAAAACAACTTGAGCTTCTCCTTTTTTTAGGAGTTACAGGCAATAATATAAAAGGGGAGTTATAAGTGAAAGAATATTTATTATAATATAGTAATATAATTTCAAAAAAAATTAGGAAAAGGAACAGTTCTGGTACAATGCAAATTTAGAAAATATAGAAAATATAAGAAAGGGGGCTGGGAACCAAGTATCGTAGATACTTGACAATTCTTGAATAACAGCAGATCTACAATATCATACAGCTAATAAAAGTTAAGACACAATTAACAACTTAGAATGCTATAAAACATAAAGCATATTCCTACACTTTAATTAATTATTCTTTCAAGAAAAGTTCAACAGATATCTTTTGCAATAAAAAGCATTTATTGCTTTTCTGTAGTTTTAATTGTTAGTCTTTTTCATTTTGATTGTTTGTTTGGTATTATGGAATAATTCCCCTTCTGAGTGTCTTTTGTAGTACAACATAAAACTTGCAACGGCCAATAAATTTTGAAGATCTCTGAGTATTATATGTCTTACTGCATCACAGATGTCTTTTATTTTCAGATTGCACTTAAGTGCGCAGACATTTGCAATCCTTGCAGGCTCTGGGAGTTGAGCAAACAGTGGAGTGAGCGAGTTTGTGAGGAATTCTACAGGCAAGGTCAGCAATCTGATATATTTTCACCTTGGCTCTGTGTTTCTGAATCATAATTTTAATATGAAGTGGCAGTGACTAGTCATCTTATTTGAAGTTGCTAAAAAAAAAATCTGGGGAAAAGGCAACCTTAAATAAATACCTTCTTTTTTTAAAAAAAGAAAAAGCAAGTAAGTAATCAATTAATACAACCTCTTAGCCATTGGTTAACATTGAACAGTAGTGTTCACTAGTCTTTTTAATAACAAAAGATAATGAATTAGGGCCAGAGTCCTTCAAGCTTAACAACTTTTAAGATTGTGGGTTTCAACACCCAGAATTCCCCAGAAGGGATTAAGGGCTTGGCCTACATGTAGAACACTCAACATTTTCATCTCCCCTCACCGTTCCATCCCAAAGGAAAATCCATTTGCAGGAATTTGGAAGAGCCTTCAAACCCCAAAGCATTGTGTATTGATATAATGTGTATTGATATAATCACTTTATATAGTATGATGACTAAACCAACAGGTAGCAACTACCTACCTGGCTAGTGACTTCCAAAGTAGTTTCCACCTGAAAGAAAGCATCTTGCGCAGGTTATCCCAATCAGGTACCCTTCATCTGCATTAGGATCACAATCTATGAAAACCTCTAGCCCAAATGTGGCCCTCTTACTGGGAATTTTGGGTGTTGGAATCTTGCAAATGTGTGGAGCATAAAGTCAGGGAAGATTTACATTACATGTTATGCTTCTGACCACCCAAAGTTACTATAACCGCAATGTATATAAAAGGTGTATGAAAGGAATAATAGCAAGTAACACATTGGTACATATTGTAGATCAGGAATGTCAAACTCCCGGCCCATGGGCTGGATGCGTCACGTGCTGGCCATGCCAACACCCAGTTTAGTGAAGGGAGGGAAAGTCCCAATACATCACGTGATGCCGCCATGATGATGTGGGTTTGACATCTTCTCCAGGAAAGAATACAAAATTTGCAGTTTAATAAAATAAAATGATTTACAAATGTCTACCAATAAAGTAATGAAATATTAGTACAACTACTGTACCCTACCTATACAAATGTAGAGGTTTCCAGCACATCACTTAAGTACTACAAATGACCATAAAATAATTTGTGCAAGAAAGGAGCTCTATATCTTTTCTTAGCCTTGCATGATTTGGTAACAGCCATGTGCATTGTAGATTGTAAAAAGCAGTGTATGAATATGGATGGATACAATTATTTGCCTGTTAAGATTTGCAGCATTCAGACAAATTAGCGTATAAATTATTAAATTTTATTTATTTATTTGTATTCTGCCTTTATTAATTTTTACAAATAATTCAAGGCAGTGAAGATATCTAACATATCTTCCTTCTCCTATTTTCCCCGCAAGTTCCTGGGGTTCCTGTGAAGGTGAACTGGGCTGAGAGAAAGTGATTGGCCCAAGGACATCCAGCTGGCTTTCATATTTAAGGCAGGACTAGAACTCATGATCTCCCACTTACTAGCCTAGTGCCTTACCCAGTAGACCAAAGTATTAGAGCTCTACACACAAAAACATTTATGTCAAAATTTAATCATCCTTTCTGATAGGTGATCTGGAGCAGAAATTTGACTTGGAAATAAGTCCTCTTTGTAATCAGAAGAAAGACACAATACCTAGTATACAAATTGGTGAGTATACCATGTATCATTAGCCTGACCTCCTAGTAGGTACCATAATTTTTCTATTCCAGGAAAAACAACTTGGCAGACAGATAAAATACGTTTTATAATCCTTTGGGATATAAAGCAAAACTGCTTGTGAGTTTTGCCCATTTTACAACCTATCTGGCCACAGTTGTTACACTGCAGTTGTTAAGTAAGTAACACAGTTGCTAAGTGAATCTGACTTCTCCATTGACTTCAAAAAAATGAAAAAAGGTCATCAGTCACTTATATCAGTGCTGTTGTAACTTTGAACTAAATGAATGGTTGTAATTCAAGGACACGGTGTATTTAAATTGAATACTTCAGATCAAAATCAAAGGCCAAATCTATATATCTAATCAAAGTTTTAATTTATGGGTGGATGCAATTTGTGATTGGTTGCCGCCAGTCCCAGTGACAGCGGTGTTACCGCTGCTCGATTTTATGATTGGTCACCGAGCCGCTCAATTTTCTGTTTGGTTGCCGAGCAGCTGCAGCCACCCTGCTAAGCCAACTTGCAGCCATTAGGAGGAAGCAGCCAGCTGAACTGAACGAGAGGCGGTTGGCAAACTCAACTGAGGCAGGGTAATAGGTTATAAGGGCTGAATAGACACATAGAAAGGAGGGAGGGAAGGGGAAAGAAGGAAGATGGAGGGGAAGAGAAGTGAGGGAAGAAGGAGAGAGGGAGGAGGGAGGAAGGTGGAAGGAAGGAACATGGCAGTCCCATAAATAATTACCCGGGAGGGAACCGAAAGGGATTGCCATTCTTGGATTTGTGATTCTTTTGAGAATCGGGGATTTACTGGTAGTTCTATATTGATTAGAGAGGATAACTAGTCGCTCATATATGATTAAAAAGAGTGGGTCATTTTTAAAGTATAGTCTGCTGACAGAATTGCTAACACTTGCTTCATGAAGCTTCTGTACTAACAAATTGTTGAATTTGACAGCAAAGAGGAGTTCTCCAATCAAAAACCAGGGTCTTACGTGTGAATCTCCTAATTTGGATGCTGGGCATACAGAGGTAATCACTGAGGCTATATTGTTTTGGGGGAAATAATAGGAACCAATGGTGGGAGCAGGGTAAGTAGACAGAACAAGCTTCCAAACAGAAATTGCCACCTGGGCTCTTGATTAAGTCAACATTAAAAATGGTGGTTCGATTGTAGCCAGTGGCAGAAAAGCCAATGTCCCTGTTTAAATATCTATCGAAATTGGAACAACAATATCCACCAACAAGGGGGCGTCATTTGTGTATATAGGCCATCTGATGTTTGCTGCTACGAGTTGTTCTATGCAAAGAGTGTGTTCCAAGCACACCCCTTTTAACTCCTATGGGGTATGGCCAATTACCAGTCAGCTGTGGTTCAGCCTCATCCCTTCCTTTGCTGCTGCTGCTGCTGCCTCCTGATTAGCCTCCCTGTTCTGGCATCAATTACAGCCTCATCCCCGCTGCTATCGGAAGCCGAGGGGTCCTGATAACTAGTGGACGGTCCCGCCACAGGCACATTATCAGCAGCCGGTTCCTCCCCTCCATCCGCCTCTGACTCCAAGTCTCCCTCCGAGTCAGAATCAGCTGCCAGATGCGCAGCACATTGCTGAGCCACAGCACTCTGTATCTGACATTAAAACAAACAGACAGACAAATGGGAAGCTGGAATGCTGTAAAACACAGTAGCCCTCAACAGCGTCATCTTAAGCATTCTTAGAAAATAAGAAGGTTTAGTGTTATGGCTCTGTCAGTTTCCTCGGACGATGAGATGTTGGCAGGGCCTTCAGCTGCTGACATTCCCTCCCAGACAGGCTCTTCCTTGCCCGAACTTACCCCTTTGGCTGAAC
>JANHFQ010006663.1:346871-357261 GCA_032468035.1 Aparallactus werneri | reverse complement strand
ACTCCGTTATGCAGCACTCGGGATTCGAACCACCAAACTGCCGACCTTTCTGATCGACAAGCTCAGCGTCTTACCCAATGAGCCACTGCATCCCTCTTATTTATTTATTTATTTATTTATATATGTTATTTATATGTCCCTGTTAATTATCAAAACATAAACTGGTTAATTAAAGTCCTAAAATCTTTTTCCATATCATTTTTATAATTCAATCATTTTTAAACTCCAAATCCATATTTAAATCAGGATGTTTTATCTGATAAAATTCATTGGTCTTCTATTTTCTTGCTATAGCGTCACAGAATCTTATAAATTCTGAGTAAATTGTTCCCAAAAATCCTTGTTCTACAGTCAAATAGTGTTGTTCCATTATTTTGAAGGGTCTGTTCTCCTTTAACAGTACAGTAATCCTTTGTAGTTTCTGGTTCCCTGTAGCCAGCCTTCATATCCCTTATCATCTATTTATTTTCCAGTCAGCAAAATATTCCCATGAGAGGATTTGTTGCCATTAATTTCAAAAACTTCACATACTATTTTTTAAATCTTAAATACCCCACTTGTTTTCCAAGAATTAAAAATCTCTCTTGTTAATCCTTAAATTTACTCAGAGCTTCTGTCAACTCCTGTCTGCACTCGCCAGCAATAAACTTAGGATGATACCATAACGCATTTATTCATGGGAACTCCAAACACAGGGAACTATCGCAACCACGATAAAGAAGGTAACAGTGATTCCATTCCATTCCGCACTCTAATTAGTCCATCTGATGGTGATTACCGTCTCAGCTGGCTCTCAGCAAATAATCGGAGGTTGCTTCAATGGATGTGATGATCTGCTTCAATGGATAGGAGGGTCTACGTCTGTGGCTATCCCCTCTGGTTTGTGTCGAACCGGATGTGACAGTTGTGGGGTTCGACAGCTTCTTTCATCCAGGATGGACAGAAAGTCTTTCAGTGTAATATAACTTGTTTTTCAAAACTTTAATTCCAAAGAAATCAGTATTAAGTAGCTTCCAAAAGTAATTAAGAGAGGAAGTAGGCAAACACGATGTCTCTTTAAAAAGCACCAAGGTTGGCTAAGGCAAATATTCCACAGACTTCTCAAACCCACTGGATAGCAATCTTTTCAGAGTGACAATCTGTATGGAGCTAAAACATGGGCTTTCTTTTCTTCTTAGTCCAAGTTCCAAGGAGCCAATTCATCAGCTCCTATTTCAGCCACTTTCATTGGCTCCCCAGAAAGCAGAATCATATTCAGTCTGCCATACTGCCTCGGAAGTTGCAAGAATTAACTTTTCTGAATGGCCGAAAGAGAATGATTGGCCATTGGCACTTTTATCAATATCTATAGCAGAACATAGTGTTTTTCTTATGTATTACATTGATATTATTTGGAATACGTTAATTTCTTATTCTTAATGTAGTGTAATGCAGTTGTAAGCCACTGTAAATCTTGATATTTGCAGCATACACATATTGCCATCATCAGGCAGCATCAATTATAAAGATGTGCCAAAGAGCAAATTGGTAATAGAAAAGTAACTTTTAGCTTCTCAGTTCTTTTAATGCAGGCTTCTCTTTAAACTAGGGGTATCAAACTGGATTTCTTCAAGGACCGGATCAGCGTTGTAGTTCTCCACAGGCCAGCAGGGGGGACGGGGAGCAGACGGGACAGACACCTCCTGCAGCACCCTGCCAGCCAAAACAGCATGGGGGACCATGTGTTCTCTGCCCAATTTTTTGCCTGAACGGCCTCCTGCAGCACTTTGCCGGCCGAAAATGGGCCTTGCGGGGGCCTCAAAGGGCCTGTTTTTGGCCAGCAGAATACTGCAAGGGACAGTGGAGGCTAAAAATGGGCTGAGGGGGACCTCCCCCCTGTGGCCCATTTTGGCTGGCAGAGGCACTGCGAACCAGTCTGATATTTCCAGGCCAGTCCCGTGGGTCAGATTTAAGCACCCCACAAGCCAGATCCAGCCCACAGGCCTTGAGTTTAACACTTTAAACACTCTTTAAACCTCAGGGACCTTACAAACACTTAGTATTTGATGGACCAGCCAGCCAGTTTGGTTAAGGTGCTGGTCTAGAAATCAAGAGGCTGTGAGCTCTAGTCCTTCTTAGGCATGAAAGCCAGTTGGGTGACTTTGGCCCAATTATTTTTTTTAATCCAATCCACCTCAGAGAAATGTTACTGTGGGGAAAATAGGAGGAAAGATGTATGTATGTTCGCTGCTTTGAGTCACTTATAAATTTTTAATAATTTTTGCAAATTTAGCTGTTTCTTCTACTTTATTTACTTATTACTTTATAAAGTAATAAAGATGGGATAAAAATCTTATAACTAAATATATTATTAGAGGTGAGAACCATGATGAAATGATATGAGGGATAAACAGGTTGGTTCAAATCGTAACTTGGCTTTTTTTTCCCCTTTTTTTTGGCCACCACTAGTAAAACCTTACGTCCAAAAAGTTTTTGCTGACAGTAGATTATATAGGCAAGTAGAATACATCCCAAAATAAGCAGCCTCAATACACTGGCAGACCAAAATTTAATAAGAACCCTTAACCTGTATTTGAAATTCCAAGCTTCCAAGAGTTTCTCTTTCAATATACCTGTACCTGGAAAACAAGAGAAGACTATTACTTCTTCCTGTCACGCAATATTTTTAAATCATTTCTTAGCCTGCTTTTCATCAAATGCAATTTGAAATTGAGCTAAATTTTCAAAAATTATAGCTTATGAGTGACTCATACCAAAATAATAAAATGAGGTTTTTCTCCTTTAAAGGGAACAGCTAATATTGGTAGCTATTATCCAGAACTGAACATAATTATTAGGCATGGTTGCCTCTTACAAGTGGTTGCCAAATTTCATATACTGGTAATTGGATTTAATGATTTTGTTATTTGGCAACAAACCCAAAATTGGTGCTTTTGTTAATGCTGCCAGATAAGTAAAATGCTTTTAAAAAATCTATGGTTAATGACATCCTGCAATACTCTTCATTTTCACTCACTGGAGACTTTAATATTATTATTGCAGTCTTTGGCCTAATTAACCTGTTCTTAATCCTTTCCGTTTTTGTAATTTGATTTAAAGAAAGTATAATAAAATAAATACATGGAAATTATAGAATGCTTTTGTACACATATAGAAAGAAAGGTTGGTCACTGAATGGAATAGAAGTAGTCTATTATGGCCATGCATGAGAATAAATGCAGCGCTTAGCAAATACTTCAAAACAGCAGAGCTGGATGGAGAAATTTTAAGTTAAGCAAATATTGATAGAAAGTTAGTGGCTAATGTGAGGTTAGTTGCTACAATTGAATGTCCCAAAAAAGGATGACATTTTTAAGAGCCTTCTCCTGCCCAGTTTGTTATATGGAAGGGAGAATGGGGTGTCAGGAGACAATAAACATAAGCTTCATGTAATGGGCTTAAAATGCTGTATGCATCATAAAATATGGATAGTTGAGAATTAGTAATAAACGAATGAAATTGGATGAATACAAATATGGGTGACTAACATATAACAATTGCAAAATAAAATACAAGTACATTTTTTTTTAAAAATTAACACTTATCCTTGCATGTAAGTAAATGGCACTTTAAGGCTTTTCTCACTTTGAGAGGCTGCTACAAAACTAGGCAAGCTGGCAGGCAAGGGAGGTTTTGCCAACAAGGAGATGAACGGAGACTCTAGAGAAAAACCATATTAATCTATAAGCATAATCTTGGTTGCTTGGTTTTGCTGTAGTCCTATGAATGGCAGCAATAGAAACTCAAAGCAAACTAGAATTAAGTCAGGATAATTAATAAACTATAATTACCCTGTGCCAATTTGCCACTATCAGCATATCACAATTTTAAGGACATTCTTTATGGAACATAATGTGATCAAATTAGTTGGCCAGGGTGGGTTCGGGTGTATTAAAGCAAATATGCACACACACTGGAAAACCACCTTAAGGCTTAGTTTTATAGTCAAGTCCAGGCTTGCGTAAAAAGCTGTGACTGATATGTAGTGATGCTAAGAACTAAAGGGATATTTGAGACTTTTTAAATGTAGTACTCTTTATGTCAAACCAAGTAATTTATTGTTCCATTTTATATAGCTGCCCATCTCAAATACAGTATGTGACTCTAGGCAGTTCACACCAATTAAAAGACTTTTATTAAACACTAAACAATACCATTCAACAAATAACAATATAATAACCATATAAAAACCCCAGTAATGTGGTGCATATGTGCCTGCAGGTGATGTCTTACATTTAAAAAGGTCCTTGCTTTGTGCTTTCCTAAACCTGGTATTTCAAGATATAGGAGAATTTTTATCCCTTCCAAATGCTCTTTCTGTAAAGCATAGTTTGCCTTCTACCAAAAGGCTGAACATAGCAAATTGCCATGGGAAATCTTCCTACACAATTGCATTCCACCATGGTCCTATAGCAGTGAAGACCTTCGACTTCAAGGCTTCTGGAGGATTTTACACTTATGAGTAAATTTCAAATTAGGTATCCAGTTTTTCACTCTTTCCTATAACAGGTGGTCCTCAATTTGCAACAGTTCGTTTAATGACCGCTCAAAGTTACAGTGGCGCTGAAAAAAGTGAGTTATGACCGGTTTTCACACGACCGTTGCAACATCCCCATGGTTGCATGATCAAAATTCACATGCTTGGCAATCGATTCATTTTATGACAGTTGCAGTATCCTGGAGTCATGGGATCCCCTTTTGCAATCATGTGAGAAGCTAAGTCAATGAGAAATCAGATTCACTTAACAATTTGTTATTTATCAACTGCAGTCATTCACTTAATAACGGTGGCAAGAAAGGTCATAAAATGGGGAAAAACTCACAGAAATTATGGGATCAATTGTAGTCGTAAGTTGAGGACTACCTGTATAAATGTATTTTTTCCATACAGCACACCTAGCAGCTGTAAAACCAATTATGCACCAGGATGGCCCAGATTTCATTCCACAGATACCTATATAAGTAGACAAAACAGTAAAGGGAATAGAGATAGGACAGGAAGCATTCTGAGCAAAGAATTAAGGCAGAAAAACTGACTCACAATACAGTTAGGAGCAAATAGAAGGGGTCTCTACAGAGGACACAAGTGTTTGCAGATAGTGTCTTATTGCCCTCTAGTGGTTATTTGCATGAGCTAACATATTTCTGGAAATGTGCTACTTGCTCTAAAGCAGGGGTGTCAAACTCACGTCGTCACGGTAGCGTCATGTGACATATCAGGACTTTCCCCCCTTTCACTAAACTGGGCGTGGGCGTTGCCAGCATGTAATGCATCTGGCCCATGGCCTGGGAGTTTGATAGCACTGCTCTAAAAACTCTGAAAAGGTGTCTAAAGGAAATAAATACTTCAGGTGAGTGATGTGAATGTACGGTATCCTGTATCCTCTTCATTGTGCATAATAAGTTTAAGCCAAAAGCATACAAAATGTTATCCACAAAAACCATCAAAGCCAGAATCCTACCAAAAATCATTATTGCTGTTTCAGTTTCCAGTTATGAATCCATTCCCTATATACTGAATGAGAACTTAGACAAAATTAAATTTGGAGTTTAGATCACAGCAGACATTTTCTGTTGTGTTCTGTTATTAAGATTTGAACCACAATGAATATATACAAAACTGCAATATGCAACTTGGAATGTCTTTGTCTTGAAAATCATTATTATGCAGTGAGAAAAAAAATCAGTGATACAACACATGCAACCAAGCAGAAGTTTAACATGTTATGTGTCAACTTATCCAATTCTTCTGTTCTTTTTAAAAAAATAATAATTAGACATTATCTTTTCCTGAAAGAAATAGCATTCACGTTTTTCTATAGGTAAAAAAAATTTTTCTGAAGATTTGATATATATCATGTTATCACTCTGGAAAATAAGAAACTAGACTACTAAGCAGAATAAATTTCTAAATCATACACTAATTTCAGATATTTCCTTCTTGTAAGGGTAACCGTTTGAGAAAGCCCACTTTTGAAAATAAATAAGCTACATACAAGCCACTTTAAATTAAATTAAAGACTGAATTACTAAGGAAGCCACCTAAATATATTAGTTCAGTGCTGATTAAATTGTAGCACATTATTTAGTGATAACCTGACATCAATATTGAAACATCCCAATGCAAATTACAAATAATTGCTAACCTTTCATTATACATCTCTGCATATACAGTATCGGCGCAGAGCTATTTCCCACCCAAGAAAGAAGCCTGTAAACAACATACAACAGCGAAGTATGAGTCAATATACTGCCATAAAGAAGCATCTACATATTTGATAAGGAAACCAATTATCTTCTGCTAGGTTTATTTTTCTTGTTATCCAAGTTATCCAGTTAAAAGGATCACTGCTAAGAACAATACAATGTCATATTGTATACAGAAGAAAGTTGCAAATAACTAAAAATGAGAATATACCAGCAGAAATGATAAACATACATTTACACTAGGCAACATTTAAGTCTTGGGATTCGCAGCCAGTGCTGCCTAATGCGGATCCAGCTCAGACAAAGCTGATTTAGCTATTTGTGGAGATGTGTGAACTAATTTTAGATGACTCCCTTATGTTTAGCATCTGGGCATTATTGAGAGGTTATGACCCTGCATAAATTTTGACAAATACACAAGAATTGTGAAACTTCATACATTTAAGCTATGAAGAAGCGTAAGTCTGCACATACAGTAAACAAAGCTATTTTAGAAGATAAATTTACAGAGTTACTAAGAAGTCACATTAGTAATATTTGCATCATAAATGTCAAATATCAATATACTTCCTAATGTTTCTTCATAATCTTCCACTCCATTCGCAACTGCTGAGAGTTCACAACAAGAGGAAGCAAATGCTGTAAGCATCAGTTAGGGAAATTTAAAATGACTCTTTCCATAAATCAAGGAAATAACATGTTCTTTTTACTATCTTTTTACACATTACTCATCTGACTAACACTTTGCAATCAATATCATAAAACTGATATAAAAACCTGTAGAGATTTACAGCTGATAAAAAATGCAGTAAAAACATTTCACGTAAACACTGTTAGCACAATTCAGAACAATTAGAATTATATCTTTGTACAATGCAATCAAATAATAGTAGTTCTAATAGTCACAGCTGGTCCCACAAGATCAACATCATGACTATATATGAAGTTTTGCTTTTGAAGATGATACATTTGTTACTTCCTCAGTTTTGTTAAGTCTCTGCTTCATGCTCTGTTTCAAAATGCGACAATCAATCTGTAATCAAAAACATTTTATTCACAATTGTATTTCTTTTTGATTCAAGGTGACATACAAATTAAAAGATATAAAATATAATAGCTAAAGTAAGAATAATCCATTTTTAAAAGCAAACAATTAAAGTTAAAGAAAAACCTATACTAGCATCTTCCGCATGTATTGAAATCGAATGGAAGTCAATGGAATTGATGTGTGATTTACATAATATTGTCAGCAATTGAGTAGGAACAATGCTACATGGATACCAGCTAAAAAAGAGGAAAGGTACGCTTAATAGAGAATCAAATCTATAGTCTAAAAAGAACAATTGATGCAGAAGTTGTAAAACCAATTTTTCAGAAGAGTTCAGTTCCTTTCAGAACAAGCAATATCTCTGGCCTATTAGTCTGACTTCTGACAAACACCTTCAATTGGCCTGACTGAATCTCAGTTTATTAGATTACTTCAATTCATCGTAGCTTTCATACAATGAGTGATAGCATTGATAAAGACAGGGCTGGTTATCACAAGCATTGTGATGGTGTCTAACCCTGGAACTTTATATGTCTGAAAATCAGGGGCCTTTGAATGCCAAAAGGACAAAAGAAAGCTCTGCGGGACCATGAGCTAACCACAGTAATCAACCAAGAAAGGACTCGGCATCTTCTAAAAGTGCTCAGACAAATAGGACTAGAATTAATGCGTAATATTGCTCTCAAATCCTATGTTGACCGAATTCCTTCTAATTCCAGCTGTCATTTATTCATAAAAGCCAGTCATAAACGTAAGTTACATGAGTTGATGTAACTTATCACAGTTACAGTTGTCTACATTAAACAATCTGTGATAAAAAATCTTTTACAAAGGCATTTCTAATATGTATACAAGTAGTCCTTGCTTACCATGTGTCGTTCAGCAACTACGGTGCCATCATTCAATCACGTGATCACTATTAATCAGTACTGGAGTCTACACCTGACCTGTTACTCTCCTCTCTCCCATCTCTTGCAGAGCAGAAGAGATTACAAGAGAGTAAGCAGGCACTCAATGAGGAATATTCACTGAAATCCTGGTGCTGATGCTGGCAGCCACTAACATGCTATGTAAATACCTCAGTGTATTCCACTTTGTGTGCTTTACTCTCTTACAATCTCTTCCTCTCCAATCTCTCTACCCTGCAAGGTGTGGAAGGAAAGTAAGTGATTTGTGTAGGCAATCTCTCCTGTGTCTGACCCATCCACATACCCCCAACAGAGCAGAAAACTTGGAGAGGAAAGGATAAAAAGGCACACAGTGGGAAATACACCAAGCTGTTTGCACAGCATCCTTGCAGCTGCCAGCATGAGCGCATGGCTTTCAATGTGTATTCTCCATTGTGCGCCTGCTTAATCTCTCATAATCCTTTCTTTCCAATAAGTATAAATATGTATAAATATAAATGCAAACATTAATTCCCTACTTGTTAATGATCTCAGTGCCAGGGTGAGCATTCCAAAGACCAGAGAAGTGGTTAGGAGCAAATAAAAGCAGAAGGTGTGAAACCAATTAGTATTGTCAGCTTTGAGCTGGAAAGCACAGCTGAAGTCGTGATTTTCCACATAGCAACCACTTTGCTTAGCAAAAAAGCTGACAGTCCCAATTGTGGTCACTAAATGATGGACTACTCATATTTACAGAGCATATAAAAAGCATCACAGAAAAAACTAGAAACTGGGAGAAATCAAAGTCTTCTGTTCAGAGCACTGTGAGAAAATACAATAATTCTTGACTCTGAACTACCATTCCAAATCATTCAAGAGCTGTGAACCCTCCCATATATTCAATGTTGCATTCAATACAATAAGAATACAATTCCAGTTGTGGTCATTAAGTTCTATCCTCATATTATCTATATAATATTTATATTGACTTTTCATTTCCAGAATATTTTTCTTCTATAGGATTATGAATTTTATTCAAATTTTTAAAAAACTATTTAAGAAAAGAATCATATATATATATATATATACCATTGGAGTATCTGGACTAGAAAATGGTGAAGCACCTGGTGAAGCACCATAAGAACTGTTCTCTTTGTCAGATGAATCATCGCAACTTATTTGTGATGCAAATTTCTCTTTAAGAGCTTCTGCTATTAAAGCTGCTGGATCCCACTGAGATGACTTTATTTTATTTCTTTTGGGTAGAGGTGTACCTCCAGGAGATCTGGAGAAAGAAAAGCAGAACATTTGCAATTTCTAATGCAAGACGTTGCTATTGAAAAATTAAAACGTGTGTTATATTTTCTAATCTGCTTTTGTTCTAATTTATTCAGCACCCTCCTTTCTAGAGCTCTTTTGATTACCCTATGAATTGTAGCAATATTAAACATGTTATTTTTCAGGCATCTACAGAGCAGGCAGCCTTCTGATGTTTAAACTGTACAAGTGAAGAGACTCATTTGCTTGTTAAATGAATCGTGTGGTTGTATGTGCAAATCTAGCTTATCCAATATGTGTTTTATGCTAGAAAATGGGGGTGGGGGGAAGTCCCAAAAAGTGTGTGATTGCAAGGCACTGCTATAGAGTCATAAATATAAGCTGGTTGCCACATGCCCAATCACATGACCTCAAGGGTGGTGCAGCAGTTGTAACTTCAAGGCCAGATATTAAGTAGCTTTTTTCAAGTTTGTTGTAACTTCAAACAACCATTAAGCGACTGGTCATAAATCGAGGACTGTCCATACAGTTTGAAAGCAAGAACTAAACTCCTAGCTCTTCCAAGTAAAGGAATATTCTTTGCAAGGCTATTCCAGAAAGAAATATTCTTTACAAGGCTGAAATTTATTTATTACTTTTATAAACCACTAAATCCCTAAGGACTCTTGTTAATGTACAAGGACAATAGACAAGAACTAATTACAATAATCAAAGGCATAAAAGTGAAAGGCCCACAAACTAATGAAAACATAGAACAAAATCAAATTAACCAAACTAAACCATAATGAAACCAAGGCAGAAATGTGGCCTAAACCAGGGTTCTCCAACCTTGGCAACTTTAATACTTGTGGACTTCCTCAGCTGCTGGCTGCGGAATTCTGGGAGTTGGAAGTCCACAAGTCTTAAAGTTGCCCAGGGTGGAACACCCTGG
>JANHFQ010006663.1:311172-321330 GCA_032468035.1 Aparallactus werneri | reverse complement strand
GTTGGCAGAAGCTGGGACAAGTAACGGGAGCTCACTCCGTTATGCAGCATTCGGGATTCGAACCACCAAACTGCCGATCTTTCTGATCGACAAGCTCAGCGTCTTACCCATTACTTATCCTATAGCTCTTCTTTCTGAATCTATGAAGAATAGAATCGTGTTATATTACTCCTATAAAGCTTTCTAATACTTACAAACTTGACATCCTTTTTTCTAGAATGTTATTTAACAGGAAAGCATGTACAAAAAATCAAGATGAATACAAAAAAGAGAGTTGAATTTGACAAGACTAAAATTAATACCTCTATTTCTCTCTTAACAATCTGTGATACTTGTCTCATATGGTAAACTCAAGGCGTACCTTTTACATGATGGACCAAGGACACAATGTGCTGAATAAATGACTCCGATGTGCTTTTGCCGGCTTGTGGAAGCTTAATGTGGTCAAAGATGGATCGGAATTCTTGCTCCTTCTTGACCGAATGGACAAGTGTGCTAGCGAGCAGCCTGTCTTTAGTCAAGGAAGCAGGTCTAAGATGCGTAATAAAAACAAAAACAAGGAAAATAAGGTTCATGAAAAATGAGCTCTTCTATGGATATGAGAAGCGATTAAAATTATGGATAATTAATTACCTGTTTGAATCATCAAGTGGCACAGGTGCCATTTTAAGTTTAACTTCAGGTCGATGGGAGTCACTGGCTATCATTTTGATCCTAAGTGGGCTTTCCTCTCTGAAGATAGATTTCTCTCTCATATCCAGATTCTTGTGTAGAGGAGGACTATAATCAAAGAGTTCCTTGAGCTTTTCAGACTTTACCTGTTCAGGTGACTGTATCTCTTTCTTCATCATTCTTTCACAGCTTTTCTCATCTTCCTTGTGCTTATCTTTTACTAAAATAGGTCTTTCAACTATGTAGCTAGTTGTCTCTTTAACTTTATAGCCCTTGTCTTCTCTAAATGCTTCACCTTCTCTATTTGCCTTCAAAGAGATTTTAGACTTGTACTTGGAGCCTTCTTCCTCAACGTTACGATGAGATGCGGCAAAGTTCTTACCCTGATCTGCCAGAACAGACTTTCTGAACTGTCTATAATCTTCCGTTTCTTCTGTGTCTTCCCCTTCTGAATCATTAAATTTTTGTTTTCCGGACTCTTTATCCATGTAATATTCCAAAGTTTCCTGGTCTTCCCATTCTCTCTCTCCCTCTGTCCTCCCCTTTTCTGCTCCTCTATCTTTCTGAGCATCTTTTTCTCTAGTGTTATTTCTATCAAGCAGGTATACCCTAGATTCTTCATCTGTATACCTGTAAATAGCAAAGAAGATAACAGCTATTTTCAGTGAAAAAAAAATGCAAAATCCAAAATCAATGCAGTTAAATTTATTTTAAGCATATGCATAGTTTTTCAAAAGTTAATTATTTCAAAATCTAAACATTGTTTTGCGCAAATTACATTACTTCTGAGCCCTTTATAATTTTGATAGAGAAGTTAAAGTGCATAGGCAAAAGCAGCTTGAATTATATATTCCAGTTCATAGCTTTCAATACAAATACAGCATCTGAAACACTATTCTATTTCATAAAAATATGATAATAGCTTGGTGGAACAAGAGTAACTCCATCTGATCAGCCTTTTATCTCACATAGTCTAACGGATAGATATAGAAAGTCTACAAACAGAAGACAGACCTCCCTCCCTACTGTTGCTGCCATGACCTATTATAGGTTTTTTTTAAATATAAAAATGTAACTTGTTTTCTGACTAATGTAGTAGCTGGGCAGAGGAATAGAATTATGCATAGCTATAGCTTACTGTTATGTTTCATACATAAGATAAATATTGTCAACTTCATAAATGAAAATATTTTAAATCTATCTTGCAAAGCAATGTGTAAGTGCACATTAGAAAAGGTATATTATATTTGCTAAAAATTCAGAAATATTTTCAAAACAATTTTTTTTCAAAGTGAAATAGCGTACTTTTAAATGTTTACAGATTTCCTATGAATTCATTATATTCCCAAAAATGACATTTATATTTCTGATTCAGTGAAATATAGACATCAAATATTATTTACCTTCTAAAACCAAATTGTATTTTGAATAAACCTAGAGATACTTTTTACTGCATAATAACAGAAATGTTTTATGTCGACTAATTAAGCACCATTATTTTTTTATTACTCACCTCTTCAGAAACTTTCCTCCTTTTGCACTTTCCTGCTCCCCAGCCTCTGGATAAAAGGAACGCATGCGAGTCTCTTCCCGTGCAGCATTCTGCGATGCAACTGCTTTGGCAGGGCTTCTCCTTGAAGGAATGTGATGTAATGGGCTATTCTGAGAAGGGCTATAACGACTGGAACCATTTCCAAGGGAACCAGACCCAGATCTTTCAGGGCTATGCTGAATGGAATGTGAATGCTGAGGGGTGTCTTTTGCTGAGTGGACTGTGCTGAGTAAGTGAGCATCAGAGCATGAAGAACTCTGACTAGGTGGAGAGGCAACAGAAGGGCTACGAGGTGACCGTGGACTGTTATCATAAGCAGAAAGACCAGGCCAAATATCAGCTGAAGCTGCTGCTGATTTATTAAAATCATCTAAAGGCTCAGAAGGGTCGTGTTCAAATGTATTTTTCTCTTCCTCTTGGGATTTACTTTTTAATGGGCTGTCCTGCAAAGCAGCTGCTTCTATTTTCTTCGGCTGTTTTTCTGATGACCCACGTCTTTTGGAAGAGACTGGAGATTTGCTATATGGAGAGGAAGACCGAGATGAAGAGGATCTTGGAGATCTAGAAGATTTGTAGGATCTACGTGATCTGCTTCGAGATCTTTGAGAAGAGATCGAACGTCTTTTTGGACTCCTGGAACGTGAGCGGCCTCGTCTTGGACTTCGAGAATGCCTTCTATTCCAGACAGGCCTATAACCTCCACGATGATATCTGCCTCCACCTCCCGGATAATATCCTCTACCTCTTCCTCTATAGCCATAAGGACGTCTCATTCCTCTATTATTTCTGTAATCTCTGCGGTAATCTCTATTATAAACACGATCTCTACTGCGAGACCGTGAGTATGTTCTAGACCGAGACCTAGAACTAAGATAAAAAGTATGTTAGTATCTCTAAATTTCAAAATTAAAAAAACATTACATTGTCCAAGTTCCACAGCAAATTATTTAATAGTATGAACAAGAATATAAAATTCATATGGAAAGTACTATACTCTTTGTATATGGAAAGTACAAAGAGATACTTTGTAACAGCAAGTCCCAAAGATGTTAAGAGTTGCCACCAGAATATAGCACTTGGCCCAGATTTGCAAATAGAAATATTTTACCTTTCTTGACAGGGTGTGATGGAAGTAATGAATTAACAGAAACCTATGACTATTTCCCTAGGATTATCTATAGACATTGTAATAATATCCTATTTGTTGAGAGCAGAAGATTTGTATTCTGAACTGGTACATTTCAGAGGTTAACAAGTAAAATATCTACAACAGGAAAAAGACTTGTTGGTATCTACAAATTTACATATCTACAACTACTATACATTTATTTAGGTTTGCCTCCTTCCTGGCTGCTTTCATCTAAGTTTAAAGACTTCTCAGGGCTATTGGCTATTTTTCTCAACTAAAGAGAAACTCTGGGCTTTGTTTTCCTTCCTTATCTCCTACATTAAGCAGGCTATTTTATACTTTGTTTCCTTGGCCTAAATATTCCATATCTACTCATTTTTTTAAACACATTTAACTTTCTCTCTCTCTTCCCTCCTTCCAAATCACCAGGGCTATTTGCAACTTAGTTGATTATTGTTTTTTCTCTGCTGCCTCCATAATAATCAGCAGCTCTCACTGCTAACTTCACTAACCATAAAGCACTCTACATATTTTTAGAGTCCTGATAGACATTCTGGGTTCACTAAAAAAAACCGTAGAAAGAATCCACTATCCTGTCTGCTTGTTCAACAGGCAGCAAATATTTCTGCCTTACTTTTAGGAAAATGGAACAAATATGGTCTGAGCCATGAACATTTAGTGAAATGGCAGAACTGGGAAATTAATCTGAAACCACTGGGTAGAAGGATATGAAACTGAGAAAAAGCAAATTAACAGCAAGCAGAAGCCTGGAGTCAATGGGAAGATTTTAATATCCTCTAGAAAATGGAGGGCAACAAGAAAGGACCAAGATTCACAAAAAAAGAAGGAAGAAGTGTGACTCATGTAGAATGCAATCAAAAGTGTGCAATTTTAAGCAGTATTTCTCTAAAAATCAGCACGTCAAAATCAAGCAACTAAGTTGAGTTAACATATAAATGCAAAGTAAGTACCTGTAACGTTTTTTTCTAGAATGTGATCTGGATCTGGATCTTGAAGAAGAGGGAGATCTAGTCTTTGATCTTGAGGAATGGGATCTAGTATTAGAGCGACCCATATTTTCCACAACAGTTTATACCTGTCCAACAGAAGGTAACATGTGGTCCCAATTTTATTATAAGCAAAGATCAATTACTTTACATTTTAATCTAAACAGATAATACATACATCTCCATTTTTTATTAAAACAGACTAAAAAGCAAAGCCCATTAGCACAAATTTATCTTTACTTTATCTCCTGCACAACTTAATCCAATTCTATGACCCTTGGATAATATTAGGGGGGGCTAGTATGAGGGGAGAGGTGCAAGCATCTTCTTCAGTTAACTGAAGAAACTGAACCTGTGCATATTTAGATCCAATCCAATGTTTCTTACTAATTAATTTAAGATTAAAGGAAACCTTAACCCTACTCACACAAATGTTTCCTATAGCTCCAGTATATCTCAAAATGGAATGCCTAAGAATAATCGACAGCATTGGATTTTAAGCATAACAAAAAAAAAATCAGTAGCAAGAACCCCAGATAACAAGCACAGATCAGCCTTTCTCAATATTTACAATGGCTATAGTTTACTCAACGGCCTTTTTTTATCTATATGCTGCTCTCTTGCTTCCAATTTTCTTACTTTAAACTAAAACCAATTATTCATTACACTTCAGATAAATTCAGAGACGTATACTTTACACGTTCTGTACTTAAATACAAATAAATACAAATAAAACTCGCTGCAGTTTTAACAGCCGTTTGGCACGATCCTTGAAGGTTACAAAAACGAACTGTTAAGTTTTGAAACAGCACAACATACCAGAGGAACCTTTCTTTCTTTTTTAATACAGGAGTTCAATAGCCAACCGCGCTGATGGCTTTATGATTTTAAAATCCCCCACACGGCCTCTTCTACCGATACATAAGCCGCCTGCAGCCACTGGGCGACTAGGTCAGGGATCGCCGCCCCGCAATTGAGAATAACACCGAAAAGAAGCGGCTTTTTCTTTTTCTTTTCCCCTTCCCCCTCTTCCTCCTGGCAATCCCGAAATATTCGCGAGCGGCGCCCAGGTTGCCTTGGCCGCGCCCAAACACAAGAGGGTGGGGGGAGGGAAGAAAGACGATAAGGCAGCTGACCGGGCCTCGGCAAAGGCGTGGAGAGCAACCGAAGCTCTTCCGCGTCACCTTTTTCCTCTCTGCCCTTCCCCCACTTCAGCTCACCGCGCGCTCGCGAAAATGGGGGCAGAGAAATTCTTAGTCAAAGGGAGGGGGGAACCAAAAAGAGGGAGGGAAAAGCTGCGTCGCGCGCTGAGAGAGAGAGAGAGAGATTCGCGCGCCACAACACGCGGGAAGCGGGGGGGGGAGGGAGGGGGACGGGAAGGAAACGAGATCGATACCATCGCGTGCAAGTATAACGGTCGAACCCACACCCCACCCCACCCAATGCACAACCGGGGTCTAAATCCCTCCCTGGCTCGACACTTAACCGCACATTGGGATCCCGGCTTAGTCGTGGCTCACCCTTTCTAGGCGACACCTCCCGTCCGACTCTCACCACCCGGCGGCCATTTCCAGTCTCGACGAAGGAAAAAGAAATGGGGCGGAGGGAACGGAAAGGAAAGGGAAATCATAGAGAAGAGTGGCTTTCTGCGACGTTAGAATAAACGGATGCGTCACTTCCTCTGCCGGAAGGCGGCCCGAAAAAGGATAGGAAAGCTGCCAAGCTGACTGTTGCCCGTCAGAAAGATGGCGTTTATAACAGGGGAAAATACTTAAAGTCCTACAGTTGATCTTTTTCCCCAGAGTCACGTGATATAATTCCTTGCCTGAAGACTGCCGTATCTGGACTGCAAAACTCCAGTCGACTGCTAGATGGCAGCCGAGGGATGTTTCTGTGTCTTTTTGGGAAAGAAGGCGGCAGGGAGAAGCAGAGATAACTACTCCAGTGCGCATGCGGAGAAGTCTTCCTTATCAAGCGTTCATAATTTCAAAGAATGCTTATGTTTTGAGAGTTCTTCTCTTACATGTGTGAATGGGCATACAGTATAGCTTTTCATATCGTATGCAGAGTGCAAGGTGTCTTTCTGGTGTCGTTCCTAACAGCTGTTTGTTCTAGATGAAGCTGAAACAAGGAACTAGGTGTAATAAAATGCACAATGTTTTTGGTGTTTGAATATAGGGTATATACTAGCCTAAACTGGGCTTTTTAAAAAAAATGCATAAGGCGATGGCAAACTTCGTGTACTGTTTTCAACAAAGCTATGTTAACCTACCTACAAATCACCAAGAGTCAAACTTGACTTAAATGAGATTATCTTTTTTAAGAGTTTAAAGATAGCTTTAAATGAGCTATATGAAAAATTAATAGAGAACATATCCTATAAATGGGTATTCAACAGGATCATTAACTTCTGTACCAGGAAACAATGTATTCCTAAATACTAGTGGAGGTTGGGGGGTACCTTTAATTCAGTGTTGATTCCTGGCAACTACTTGGACATGTCTTTGTAATTTTCTTGGCAGAGAGGTAAGGAGGCAGGGAGGGAGAGAAACAGAAATGAGGGCCCAAAGCTACAGCTGGCTTTGTGCCTAAGGTGAGACTAGAATTCACACTCTCCCAGTTTCTAGCCTGGTACCTTAACCACTGGCTCTTAAAATACTAGTTATTAGAAAGAACATTAGTATGATTCCTGCTTGTGTCCCTGAATTATGGTATCTCTTTTTTCTGCTGGTGGAGAGAGGAAGGAGAGCTAGATGATCATGTGGCCAGATTCAGATTAAAAATAATCTTTTAACAGAGCAATCCTATATGATTGAATTTGTACAATAAACATTCAGAACATTAATCACAATGGACTCACTCAACCCAATTTTCTAGGTTTACTTGACAGATTGAATCATACATTAGTAAAAGGGCTGAATTTGCATGAAATGCTTGGTCAAAAAGGATGAAATCTGCAGGTTACATTAATATAGCCAATATGTTTACTTGGAGGTAGATGAGAATGGTGCTTAGTTCACTGAAGTAAATGGAAGTGGGCATAGAGTTACATGGAAAGCAAATATGGAGGAATTGGGGAAAATAAAATATAAGGATATGCCAGGTATCATAAGAAGAACAAATAACAAATGCATAGCTTCTTCATATCCATCCTTTGCCACTTTGATACATTATTATTTTAAACCATATGGTAATTATCAGTTAACTGTTATGGTTACACATTGTAGTTGCATGGTACAAATTTCATAGCAACTTTATAATGAGAAGAGAACAAAGAGCAAGATACAACAAATTTTAATTTCTATTATACAGTCACTACTAAAGTTACTATTAATCTTTTTTGTTCAGTCCAATAAGCAGGAGGAAGCTTACCATATTTTGTATTTATGTATTTATATCCACATTGATTATTTTTACGAATAATTCAAAGCAGCAAACATATTCAACATAACTTCCTCTGTCTATTTTCCCCACAGCAATCCTGCTTATGAATACTTTTAGCTAGAATCTGGACCTAAATATTTGATTGTTTTTATTATGTTCATTCTTACTAACTGGGAAATAAATGGGAAATGCAGAACATAGGAAATTAAAATTAGGGACATGGTGGCTCAGTGGCTAAAATCCTTAGCTTGTCAATCAGAAAGGTCAGCAATTTGGCAGTTCGAATCCTGAGCACTGTGTAACTGAGTGAGCTCCTGTTACTTGTCCCAGCTTCCGTCAACCTAGCCGTTCAAAGGCATATAAAGCATGCAAGTAGAAAAATAGCGACCACCTTTGGTGGGAAGGTAACAGTGTTCCATGTGCCTTTGGTGTTTAGTCATGCTGGCTACATGACCACCAAGAAATCTTTGGACAGCGCTGGCTCTTTGGCTTTGAAATGAAGATGAGCACCACCCTCTAGAGTAGAGTAGAACGACTAGCAGGTATGTGTGCGGGGAACCTTTACCTTTACCTATGTAAGTATTTTTCTGTTTTTGCAGACACAAGGTATTCAGGGCTGTTCTGGGCTTGTGCCAGTCAAAGGGAACTATTGTTTTGTTTGGAAGAAACTGGAATAACCTGTTTTAAGTTTTTGTTTTCTTCTCCACTGATTGGCTGATAAATTAAGGAGGTGGGAACCAATATATTTGTTGCTCTCACCTATGATGTCATTCTATATAAACATCACCTTTCTTTGTTATCCTGGGGGTTGTTGCTAGCTTTCTAAGACTGCTGTGCTTTCTTTCAATACCCTTTGTTTGACTCTGGACAAAGGATAATTCTGAATGCTTCATTTTTTTTAAAATTATTTATTGTTCTCCAATCTAAAATAGAGGAAAAGGCTTAATTTGGAGTGGTTAGATGCAGAGTTACATTTTCTGTCTGCACTCAGGGAACAATTTGAACTTTTAAATAACTCATCCACATCATGTTTGGCATTATCTAGATCAAAAATTTCCAGTACAAGGAACATATGAGAAATAAAATAAACAGAAGTATAAACGCTCCCTTCATTTTTGCTCCTGGGTTTTCTGTTCGATTTGGAAAATAAAAATGGGTCAGCTGTGTGCCAAGTGTGCTCAATTGCTTTACGACTTTGTTGTCTCAGTGAAAACACTGTTGTCAGGTTTGTTGCTTGACATTAGAGAGTGTTTGACTCAGATTGCTGACTGCCCTTGCCTAAAACGAAAAAATGTTATGAGAAGATAGGTTTGAACAGATCCAATGAGTCGAAGCTAAAGTGAGGATTGCAACGTCCGCCGACAGCCAATTCATTCTGGGCTATCGAATCTAAGTAGTAGCAAGGGGACGTCTCAAACGAGTGGTCCCAGCCTACACGAACACCTGCTTGGCTATAAAAGGGTGACCGATTCAGGCCTTCTTCTGGTGGTGGCGAACCTCCATAGCTATGGTCCTCCTAGGAACGGTGACACAGAAGGCAAGGAACAGCCAGCACCGCCCCACCTCAGATGACCTCAGCTTCTTTACTTAGAACTTCGACTTGGCCTCCAGAACATCTCCCAGCCTTTTCCAACCTTGGGCGGAGAACTACGTCCCAACGCCTCAAAGCCTCCCTTTGAGATTCCTTGCTATTTTGACACCCCTCCTTGGTAGAGAACAGATGACTCAGGGTTTGAAAATAAACCTGCTTGGCTTTGACCCAAAAGGGCCCTGGTTGCCACTGTGTGACAGCGCCACTCCGCTGGGCTTGTGTTACTCTGGGCTGAAGCTGCTCAGCCCTCCCTGGTCCCCGTGTCAGAATCCACAGCGTCTGTTGTGGCTCGCCAGCGTCCTGCGGAGGTGGCAGCCGAGTCTGACTCGGAGGGAGAGCTGGACTCAAACTTGGACACAGGGGAAGGGTCGGCATAGGAGGCTGTGCCGGGCTGTCTACTGGCTATCGGTGGTCATCTACATCTGATAGCAGTGAAGCAGAGCAATTACAGCCCTGATTAGTGCACAAGCAACAGCAGAGGAAGAAAAGGGGCTACAGGTGATTGGTAAATGGCCACTCCCCATAAGACATGTAAGGGTGAGAATGGGGTGGGACATTTGCAGAGAACTTACCATATATATATTCGAGTATAAGCCAACCCGAGTATAAGCCGAGGTACCTAATTTCACCCATGAAAACTGGGGAAAGTTAGTGACTTGTGAAAAGCTGGGGTATCAATTTAGCCCCGAAAATCAGCTGTTTTAGTTCCAATCGGCCATTTTGAATTTTTAAATTTTTTAAAAAAATTTTTTGCTGGGCCCTCCCAGCAAACAGCTGTGCTGCTGCAAACAGAGTGAATAAAGGTAGCTATAGACTGCAGGTG
>JANHFQ010006661.1:11677-23088 GCA_032468035.1 Aparallactus werneri | reverse complement strand
CAACTAAAAGAGCAACATGCAAACAAAAGCAAATAAAACACCTCCCCAGGAGCAAAATAAATTAAAGTTTAATTTGTATGTATTGTTTAATAAACTGCTAAAATTGACAAAATGGATTGCTAAATTGGCCACACCCACCCAATCACATGGCCACCTAGCCACGTCCCCTAGCCACATCCACCCAGCTGGTCTGGCCCCCCAACAGCCTGAGGGACTGCAAATCGGCCTCCTGTTTAAAAAGATTGAGGACCCCTGGCCTGGAGGAATGATGTCCATGGGGTCGCAATGGGTCGGACACGACTTCGCAAATAACAACAACAACCACAACAAAGAATTAGCTCATCTAATTGTGTTTCCTCTCTGGTCTATTTGGGAGAGCTAACAGATCTTAATCTGCTTTGTAATTTTGTAATATTCTGCTTTTGTTGTTTTTAAAAAAAAATTGTTAATCACTTGAGTCCCTGTCAGAATGATGAGACATAAATCAAATCAAATCAATAAATGCTGCAGACACCTTCCTAATGGTAGTCTGCAAGATCCAGTATTTTGTCAAAATTATAAAGGCAGCATCCGATCACTCCATACTTGGGAGGAGTTTGATAAAACAGCTGAAGAAGTTAAAAACACCCACAAACATTGGCTTATACAAACTGACTCGTGTTGTCTAATTTTAAAAAAAACAGATTATAGTTTTCCTACATTCCCCTTCCCCATAACAGGAAAGAAGTAGAGTAATGATTAAAATACTGGACTGATTAGAGGATTTTTACTTAAATCCTCAGTCACCCGTGAACTTTATTTAGTATTTATCAGAGGCATAGACAGAGAGGATTGAGAGAGAGCAAATGATAAAAGCAACTGGTACAATGTCATAAGTGCAGCATAATGTTGCATGCATGGAAAAGATGTAGGCTTACAAGGGTTTTGACAAAACACTGGATCCTGCAGGCACCTCTCTTTAATTTGATTTAATTTATATGTCACCTTTCTATTCTAACAAGTATTACGTGACTTAAAATGTTTTTAAAAATAAACACTGAATAATTTAAACCCAGATAAAAATTAACATTAAAGGAAGCCCAAAGGCAACTTTAAAACTTAGAAGTTTTGTAAAAGAGAAAAGTCTTTACAGTTTTTCAAAATTCTGAGAAAGTGAGGCCAAAAACATATCCATAGCCTTGGAACAGTCCAGGAAAAGGCCCTCTCCTACCTGGCCAAACATTCAGTGGTGAAGCTGCTGCCACCATGGCAATTGTGCATGGACAGAAGAGGAGCCTATTAGACCCCCTGTTTCTCAGCCTCTCGTTTTTGCCTCATCGATTCTCCAGGCTGCCTCCATTTCCTTTCATTGTCTTCCTTGTGATTTATATTTCATGTATGCATAGGCTTTGGCTCAAGATGCAAGCTTATTCTCAAAAAAGACAAGTTCCATAATTTGGGAGGCATGCTGGAATGTAGTGCCTCCATTCTCACAAGTAGCTGATCCACAAGCTACAAGAAAGACAGTACTGAATGGTGTCTCCACAACTGGGATTCTGGTTCCTGCATGATTCCTCTGCTTTGATCCTTTTCTTGGATTCCAGCCTTCTGTCGTGTCACTGCCGTGGGAATACCTTCAGATACCAGTCCTGAACTTTTTCTTTAAGATACAAATACCCACATCATCTTCCAAGAATCTGCCCATCAAATGTTTTGAAACTAAACTTCAGTTAGCAAGAACTTCCCTTCAAGATTTATAGGATTCACATCCTGCCAAGACTGAGCAGTTGGGCAGCAGATACATGGAGTTTAGCAGAACAATCTGAAACAACTGATTCACACTTATTTTCTTGTTTACCAGTTGGCCAGTGCTATAATTTATGCTTTTTTGTTGTCATCTCATCCATCCACAGTCTGCTAGCAAAGGCAGTGAGCAAAGGCAGCAAGAGTCTCCTATTTTGTAACATCAGCACCACCGAATGGCTTTCTTATGCTCAAACTCTCTTCCTGTATCAGGCTCTTAGAAAATTATACTCCATCGATTGGCCTTTTGTTTGTCCCTAATTAAGGGCTTATGGGGATCAAGGTCTCCTAGACGACCCACAAAATATTAGACATTAATCCCAATCTAAATCACAGATTCAATGTATAATTGAAAATAAATGAATGGTAAGTGATAAATGAGATGAAATGTATGTGAAAGACAAATGAAAACAATGGCATACACCCCACAAAACCAGCCACAATCATCTAACTGACACTGACATTCCCTAAACTCCACTGGAGATTTTTTTATTATTTATTTATTTATTTATTTATTTATTTATTTATTTATTTATTTATTTATTTATTTGTCAAACATGTGCATTATAACAGTAATAAGTGTAAGTAAAAACGTGATTGAAGAAAGTTTATACAGTACTTGGAGACAGTAAGATAGGGACGGTAAGCACGCTGGTGTGCTTATGCATTATCCAGCTTATGCATTATCTAGCTTATGCATTATTACGCTTATGTTATCTAGCCTGGTAACTAAATATTCATAAACCAACCCAGAAGCTCAGAGAACGAACCTTCACCCCCATCCTACTCCCAAGCTACAGATATTTGCCACTATTGTAAATTACCTATATATAAAAAGCTTACAAATCCAGTACAGTGTAAACAACAAGGACAAATAAACACACTAGCAAAGTTACCCAAGAAAAAACCAAACATGTTCTTGTAATCTCTACTATATTGCTTCCCGATTCTTCTGTTCTTTGTTGTTCTTTATCAACAATTTAGACTGTAAGGCAGAAACCTGTCCTCTTCAGTCTGTAAAACACTATGTGCACTTTTAAGTAAATAAAATGGGTGAAGGTCATGTGTCCTGTATTGGTATATTTGATGTAAACCATGATGCAGTAGTGCTTAAGTTGTTTAACTAAGGGGAGCTGTTTCAAGTCCACAGTAATAGTGCCTCACTGATTTTGGACCACCCACTGTCTCTGAGCTAAATATATCCCTCAAAGCTGTTGTTATGAAGATAACATTGGAGGAGGGAATATTACAGATGCCCCCTCAAGTTCATAGAAGGCAAAATCAAAATGAGTCCAGGTCAACTCCTGGTGACTATGTGGACAAATGACTGACATTTTCATCTGTCTCCAGAAATAATTCATGCCTCTTCCCAGGACATTCCCGCAATCTCTTTGCTCCCATTCATCTACCTTCCCTTCTTCAGTTTTTCAGGCATAATTTTTTTCTAGCACATCAGCCACTCCCATTACAAACCCAAATATGTAATCTCTTTCTGATTGTGGTCTCAAGGTAGTTAACTGCTTTTATTTGGTCTGGAACTAACTGCTTTCCCACCCCCAATCCATGCTACTATTAATAAGTGTCTCCAAAATGATAATTCAAAAACTTTCACAGCCAAAAGCTATAACTAGATAAATCTAACAATGAATGGATAATGATATGAATGAGAAACAATGTGCAAAGGATATAACACAATGAAAGAGATGAAAAACCATTTTGTTGGGTTCACCTGTGGATAACAACTTAGCAAATTCATTTTCCTATATTTATATGCAAAATGTAATCCAGATATCTCTTGATATTTCCCATTCTTAGAATTTTGTGATGAAAATGGAATTTAAATATAGACTAGGAAAAGCTATGCATAAAATGGCACATATTTATAAAAGAAGCATTAAAGGCATTATATAAAAGGAAAGTGCTTGCAAAAATGCACGTATCAGACATTTTAAAAATGTATTTATTTATTAATGAACCTTCTGGACCTTTTTAATTGCAGTCAACTCTGAGAGATGTAGAGCAATATGCATAGTAATAATACATAACAATATAGCAATATTTAGAACATGATCAATCAATGTAATAAATACAACAGATGGTGTTTCATCCTCAACAGGCCCTCTTTGTTTGTGCATATTAAGTAGGCAAATTGTATCTTCAACAGGCAAACTCAAAGCTACCCAAACCCCACACTAAGGTTTTATAGTTCTATGCAGCATTTTCATATGCACTTGTAAACTACTGATAGCTACTGTTGCCTTGGTAATATCAGTAGAATTCTTCTGGAGTTATTTAATACCTATTCTGAATTGGTTGTTCTAGTTACCAGTCTGATTTGGCATCCTGTTTAACTGCTACAGTGAAAGCTTAATTTATTAGATTGTTCAGGAGGAAGGTATGTTAATTAAATATGAATGCCTATTAAATTCAAAGATTCCTCCTTCCCCCTTTTTTTACTTTCTCTTCCTGGAATTTATTTACAGGCACTTCTGAAGACAGCTTACTGGGGGAACAATAATTAATTTCTTCCACCCATGGTAAAGATTGGCAGAACTTTTTCTCACACTGAAGAATGGTAGCAAAGATACTCTCATTCCGTATACAGTCAAACCTCGGTTCCCAGACTGTGGTCGCGATCCAATTTGGTCGTGTTCCGAAGCAACACTCACTGTCCATGCATAGACAATCCATGCATGTGCAGAAGGAGAAAACATGGAATGGAAAGGAATCTTTCAACATTGTTTTTGTTCACCAACCGAGTTTTGAGTCGTGAACCAATTCAAAACTCAGCTGGAATTTCTGTTCGGGAACTGAATCGGTCTCAAACACAAACGTTCGCAAACCGAGGTTCCACTGTATAGGCAAATAAAATAAACCACTTTTCTAAAATACCATAGTATGCTTCTCTGGTTGATAAGGTATAAATGGAATCAGAAAATTACATTATAACAAATCATCATATTCTGTGAATTAGTATAAATTGTTACTATTTCATTACCATATACAGTATATGTTTACGGTTTTTAATGCATTTAAACTTTTGTCCCAGAGCAAATATTTCACTCTGTAACAGCTCTGAAATCCAGCAAGTTGCAATATAAACAATGTAAAAAAGGAGAAAGTGACTTAAAGTTCACTTGAAACTCAAGGCAACTGTTTAAATTGCATTCTGAGCAGTTATAGTATAAGCAAAGATACAATTTGTATAGCAAGCCTTAGATTACACAACGTCTTAAAGATATTTGAGTGAAAGAATCAGAGGATTTAAAATATATCTGCACTTGTGACCAAACTATTGTATCATATTGTTACATTGGTTGTTTTATTAAAAAAAAGTTTTCCTGTTTATTTAGATCTTTCTGGGGTGCCTCGAGGTACACCATTATATGGGCAGCCATCTTGGTGGGGTGATGATGAGACTGAAGAGCAGAATGGCTGTAGACAAGATGGTAAACCTGAAGAGAAAGCACAAGAAATAGTAGTTTTAGGTGAGGTTATCCAGAAGGTAATTCCTCCTGTAACTTTTCCCCAGATCCTTTTCACAAGTGATAAGGTTTGTACATATTGTATACTACTCTTCCTTCTAAGTTAATAATTTAAAATGAAAATTCTTGTATATTGGAACAATGCGGGTTCAGAGGGGAGAAGAAAAGGTCAGTATATTGTAGATTATTAATTTTTGTAGTATTCTGATAACATGTAGGAATGACTTTGGAACACAGAAAGAAGACCCACAACCTAGACATCAGCCTGATAAGAGGCAGCTCAGTCTGCAGGTTGGGGAAAGTATGGGAAGATGTCAAAAAGGACCCACTTTAAGTTTTTGAGAAACTAAAAGGAGAGGAGAGAAAAGTACGTGTTTGAGAAGCTTTGTGATATAAATTTAGCACATACTTAATATAGAGATAAGTGAGAGAGAAGCAAAAGAAAAAGAGGCTGAAGCAATGTTCTGGCTCCAATTCACAGGTTGATGGATCAAGCTCATTTCAAGGAAATTCAGTACAAATGTTGAAGCATGAAAACAGCTTCAAGGAGGAGCACTTAGAAGGTTTGCAGAATAGACTAGAAAACAATATCAGGATTGATATCAAAGGAGAGGTTACAGAAGCATAAAGACTGGTGTTTTGATGGCTTAAGGCTTTTCTCTGACTCTGTGGCAAATTGCTGTTCAAGTACAGCTTAATGCTATTTAGAACAGCCCAATTGCAATCCAGTAAAAACGTTTGTGGCTATTTGCAGTGTTTCTATGGGACTGGTTCTAAGAGGAGCTGGCTAGCTCCAGCAAACTATACATTTTACATTAAGAATGGTTTGTCAAAATTAGCATTAAAAATATTTAGTTCTTTGTGTTTATCGATGTGCTTACAAATGAAGGATGGGTTATAGAAAAACAAGACATCTGTTTATAACCTCAGAAAGGGTGGAGTTATTAAACGTGGAGATCTTGGTACTCTCTGAACTTGGTTGTTCTCTTACAGACATTTTGTAATCCAGCTAGGTAACATCATCGGTGCTAAAAGGGAGTGGGATTTGCTCTGATAATAAAAATATAACAAATTAACTGACTTTTCAAAATTTTATTACATCTATTTGGGATATGTAATCTTTTTTAGAACAAGGATTACATCTAGTGTTCAGGTCACATTTCTGGACAAAAGTGGAAGCGACTAGCAGAACTAAATTTTATTTAATTTCAGTATATTATTTATTAAAATTAATTAAATAGTTTACTATCCATTTATTTAATAATTTACCCTTTTATATTAAAACTTTGGCAGCTTGATAGACTGAACTCAAGGTGTTTAAGACATAATTTCTACTAAAAGGGAAATATATTATTAGTTTTTCATTTAATACTTTAGATATTGGATTGAGGTATTGTATGCATTTCAGAAATAAATACAAATATCAAAATTCTTTTCAGAATTAAATATTCTGAAATTCTATTATGGTTAACAAAATAGATCTCTGTTTGATAATCTAAAATTGAGAGCTACTTCAGCAATCTCTACACAGAGCTTCACATAGCTGATTTAAATGTTTTTTATAAATAACTTTGATCAACCTATGTATCTGTCGAATCAGTAAAAATAAAAAAGGTAGAAACCCTGAAGATTTAGGTTTGCCTGACTATGATTGACTTGGTTAGTAGACGGGCTTGTTTCGTACTTGTAGAACTATTCACCAAACTGATTGAATATATTAAGTTTCAAAGAAAAAAAAAAGGATCTGAACATTCTGAAAAATGATTGTTTTTCTAGCAGTCTTGAACCTTATCTTGATGCATAAATTTCTACTATAACGATATTTAAAAATATACATGCATGCATCAAAAGCTCTTAAATAGATTTAGAAAGTATGCATGTGAAGAGAGAATGGTCTTATTAATTGACAAATAGTTACTAGAAAGGAGACTGATAACAGGAAGGCACAGATTATATTTCCAATGGAGAATTTTTAAAAACAATTTGACTGTATTGAAAATCATTTTTATTCTTTCCTACCTAATGGAATGTTGGAAAAATATGTGAGTTGGGAAGTTCTCGCAGTGATCACTATAAGATTTTTTTGGGGGGTATCTATTAATCATTAATCATTTCACTATATCTAACTGTTTTGGAGTTAGACAGTATCAGAACTGAATGAAAGAAATAATTTGCTTTGATAGTAAATCATACACTGTTTTTCTTATATTAATTATTTTTAAAGCAACTTAAAATAAGCTTACTAATGATACTAATGAGATTAATCCATATTACCGTCCACTTTTCACTGTTTTAAAAATGGCAATTCATTGGCTAAAAGAGAAAGGATATACTGTAGTATGGCATGATTTAATGAGAAGATTGAAATACTAGATTACTTGCTGTTAAGCCAATTAGCAATTAGCTTTAATAGCCTTAAAATAATCAGATTATTTTAATACTTTTTTTCTACCTACCATAACTGAAAGCTTTGGTGGAAAAATACTACTGAGGAGGCACAGTTGGCTCTAATCAAATGCAAGAGACACTGTTTTTGATAGAATAATATTTTTATTGTACTGTAGAATATACTATAAATATTCATGAAGTGGTTTGCTGATAATATAGGGTGTATAACATTAAGCACTTTGCTCTGCTTATTTTCACTTTTAAATTATAGGTAGTCCTCAATTTACAACCACAATTGAGCTCCAAATTCCTGTTAAGTGAGATATTTGTTAAGTAAGCTTTGCCCCATTTTACTACCTTTCTTGCCACAGTTGTTAAGTGAATCACTGCAGTTGTTAAGTTATTAATATGGTTGTGAAATGAATCTGGCTTCCCCATTGACTTTGCTTGTCAGAAGGTCTCAAATGGTGATCACATCACCCTGGGACATTGCAATTGTCATACAGATGAGCCAATTGCCAAGTGTCTGAATTTTGACCATGGGGATGCTGCAGTGGTCGTAAGAGTGAAAAAAATGCACATAAGTTACTTTTTTCAATTTCATTGTAACTTCTAATGGTCACTAAAGGAACTGTTGTAAGCCAAGGACTACCTGAATCTCCCTTTTTAATCCCCATTAAATTGTTCAGGCATTTACTTGTCAATATCTTGCTATTTAGTGTTCATACAAAAAAAGCAAAAAAATATGGCAATACGTTTTTCTTCAGCTTATTAAGAGGCTTAAACTTTCATTTACCATTGGCAGTTAAATAGGCATGTCATAATCCAGATTTCCCATGTGCTCTGTTCTGAACACTTACGTTATGGTGGATTTCATCATTCATGTATTCATCATCAAGTTCATCATAAATGCATTGACTCAGGCCTTCCCTACAGTTCAAAAAGAATACTGGTATGATTATGAAATTGTTAAGATGTTGTGTAAATTAGATTTAGATCTGGAAAATAATTCTGAAATTGCCTATAGGAAAATAAATAATTCTGTTTCATATTCTACACAAATTTTAAACTGGTTTTATCTGACTATTATTTAACTTATTGGGCTTACTGTGATTGCATAGAGTGTTATTAAACAGAGATTTGTAGAACTATAATAACTCAGTTTTAAAAAATATATAGGCATAAGTGCCTCATTTGTTTCTTCCCCCTCTGCTTCATTTTGTCATTTCTGCAGCTGTCCATTGCACATTTACTCTTATCAAAGATTCTCCAACTCTCATGGGAGATCTGTGAAAATCTGATCCTAGCAATCAGAAACACTATCATTGTGTATAACCCAATAAATAATAAATAATGTGAAGCTTTGAAATAAAATGGTAACCAGATGAAAATCTATAGGACACCAATTATAAATGCAGTCTGTGTTTTCTAAAGGTTCAGTTCCTTTGATAGTAAACCCTTTAAAAAGTAAGAGATCACAACATTTCATAAGACTAAAGATGTCCTGGATTTTACTACAATTCTGCCATTTCACTGTCTGGGTGCTTGCACAGCCTTTGATGTTTAAATCAATTTTTCATCTTGTCACTGGTTTTTGTAGTTTTAAAAGATAGTGCAGATTCCAGGCTAGTAAATTTTTCCATACCCAAAAAAGATTTTGACTTCCTTAATTTTAATATTTATAACATGCTTCTCTTATGTCTGAAAATGGGCACAAAGCAATTATCCTGCTTTATCTGTGAATTTTCTATCATGTAACTTCAATATAAGTATTTGAGGATACTTATCCCCAAATGAACATCCCCAACAAATGTGTCTCATCATTTTATATACATTCGTGTCATTGTGTGTATGTAAATCCCTTCTCCTCCAAGTGCCAATCCTTACGTAACAAAATTTGTTCCATTCACAAGCATAAGAAAGACATATGGAGATTCAAGAAAAAACGACATACAAAAATATTGTGAGGGAAAAGGGCAAAGGTGGAGCAATGAGGATTGAACTCACTTGGTGATCCTAGAATGCCAACTGACTTGTGGAAGGAAGGGGGTGGGAAATAACAGCAAAGCAAGCAGGAGGGAAAATACCTTGAAGTACTTTGGAAAGGACAGGGCTAGTTGGCTACAACTCTACTTTAAGATTTACTGCAGGTTTCTCTTCTGAGGTAAACTTGAATGGAAATAATAAACCAAAACTTCTCAGAGGGACTGGGCCAACCAAACTTAACTAATTAGTAGTTTTTCCTTAACATTTCTCAAAGCTTCTGGTTATTGAAATAACTCTACTATGCAGTTAAGCCTGGATCAGTTCATAGACTTGAAATTATTATTGACATGCTAAAGAATTTTTGCTAAAAAGCATTATAAATATTCACATTTTGGAACAGTTTTAATTAATAAAGGCAACCTTTCTAGCTTCATTTTAAGATTTATTTATTTAGATTCCAAGAACTTATTAGCTAAAGAATTCCCAGGTAAACCTAAGAACGAGGGAAACTGTGTTGTTATGGCCCCAAAGGAAATTGATTCAGCCCAATCAATGACTGATGGGAGGTCTAACTTGCACCAGAGAACTGTCTATGCAGAAATTCACCCACCACCAGCAATCCCCTGCGTGGGGATTCAACAACGCCCTCATTCAAACGAAGTCCGGCTGGCTGACTGTCAGACGGAGCCACATCCCCAATTCCCTGGATTCCAATCTAATACAATGTCCTTTTTGGACGAAAACATCAGCCAGTTTAATGTAACTTGGGAAGATGTGGCGGATGGTAGCCAGGTCTGCCAAAAGATACAGCAATGACTAAAAGGAGATCCGGTCATGGCAGATTTGGACTCTACCCCTTCTCCCAACAACAAGTGCCTGCGACTGATATCTTGGAATATAGCCGGATGGGCGACTAAACATGATAGGGGGAATTTGATGAGATTTTTACAGACCTTTGATATTATCATTCTGCAGGAAACCTGGGTAATAGGGGAGGACAGCACTATTTATATCCCTGGATATGAGGTTTGGAGCACCAGTGCAACGAAAAGATATAACAAAGGCAGGGCTTCAGGAGGGCTGAGCATATGTATTAATGCACAACTTGCAGGCTCATATCAGGTATTAAAACTTGGGAGCATGGAGTCTTCGCTCCAGGCACTGAAGTGCTCTTTTCATGGATTTACCCTGATTATTATCAATGCGTATCTGTCTCCAGATATAGCGAGGAATCTGGAAACTTGGGCATGTCTAAATGCAGAGATACTTATACTGAGATCAAAATTTCCAAGTATTCCAATAATTTTGACCGGAGACATGAATGCACGTGTGGGTCCTGCATTGGCGAGGCATGCCCAGGTAGGCCATATTCCAGGGGGTCATTTTTGTAATGAAATGACTTGGCTCTCCAGGGACCATGTCAGCAATGCAGCGGGTCAATCCCTGATTTCATTGTTATATGCGAATGATTTACAATTACTAGGGGTTGACCCTAATACAGGGAAATATCCTTATACCTATCATAGTGGGAGAGGGAGTAGTGTTTTAGATTATATATGTGTTTCCACCCAAATATACCACCACTTTACAGGGATACAGGTTTGTATATGTGAGGATAGTGACCATCAGGCGTTAAAATGTGGGTTTAATTATATATCCTCCAGTAAAGATCTGCGAGCACCTGCAGATGCTAGACCTTCAGGGAACATAGAGATAATACAGGCCAAGAGGTTGAAGTGGAGTAAGGTGAACTTGGATGAATTGCAACAA
>JANHFQ010006649.1:6030-16513 GCA_032468035.1 Aparallactus werneri | reverse complement strand
GAGTGCCCACCCACCTTGCGCATGCCTTTTCTGCACTTTGGCCAAGCCTAACTACTCGGTTGAGGAGGGTCTCCCCGCTCATGTGCACCCTCCCTGCCTCGCCACAGCCAGCCAGGGGTCTTGAGAAGGAGGGGGAGGAGAATCGCCAGAGCCTTAGTGCAGAAGCTAAGTGGCCCTGTAGCTGCCTTCGCACCACATTTACGTGTAAGGCAGCCTTTGCTTCCTGCCACTTTGGGCTGGAGCTGGTGCCCGCGGCGCATGGCTGAAGAGCTGCTGGAGGGGACACACAGCAAGCTGATGGGCGGAGCCTTAGTGCAGGAGCAAAGCAGCCCTGTACTTGCCTTCACACCACTCAAGGCAGCCTTCACTTCTCACTGTACAAGGGGGAAGGGGAGAGATGAGAGAGAGAAAAGGAAATTCTCCCTTTATTTATATAATCACACACACACACACAAGCAAGATACCCTCCTGGGCCAGGATCATGGTGGCGGCAACGGCAACTACTACTGCTGCCACCACTGTGCGCTCAGGTGAGTAGCTGGCTGTGCTGTGCAGGAGAGCCAGAGCTCTTCCCTCTCTGCATGCGGCAGCAGCTGCCCCTCCCTTCCTGAGCTGACATGAAGGGGACTGGCGGCTGGCACTGAGCTGCTCACAAGGGACACAGGATCACAAAAAGTAGCTGGTTGAATGAGAGAAGAAAGAGGGAAGGGAGAGAGGGAGAGGGACAGAGAAATGAGAGAGAGCTGGAGGGAGAGAATGAGAGGGGGGAAAGGAAGGAAGGAAGGAAGAAGAGAGGGAGAGGGGGAGGGAAAAGAGAAAAACAGAAATGGGAGGGGGGAGACCCATTTCCCACAAATCAGTGAGCCACAAAACCTGGATAGGCATGGCTGGGGGTCATGTGACTGGGTGGGAATCAGATGTGTTATTCAGTTAGTTCCGACAGATTCCGGAGAACTGGTAGCGATAATTTTGAGAACTGGTTAAATACCACCTCTGATTGGCTGACCCCAGCAAATACCAACTCTGATTGGCCGAATGCATAGCCATGTCCACCAAGCCACGCCCACAGTACCGGTAGTAAAAAAATTGGAATCTCACCACTGGTGGGAGTGTCATCGAGTTGGCCACTCCACCCAGGTTTTGTGGCATACAGTGTTTTGTTTTCTGTGGGAAACGGGCCCAAGTAGCTCTTCGAGTGTAAAAGGTTCCCTGCTTTAGGGTGATGATGAGGATGTTGTTCTTGAAGAGGCCTGCTTGTCCAACTAGTCTGCCAACAAGGTATGTATGCTTCAAGAATTAATCCCAAATGCAGTTCAGCCAAATTAAAGCCTTGGGCCAATCTAGTCTGGTCACAGAAATGCATTGTATCCAGCCTGGTTAGCATCTGGAAGAGAGACTACCAGGAAATAACCAGGAATGTAATCTAAATTGGGAAGGGAAGATCACATCTATAGTGTTTCTAAGGAAAATACACATGTAACCAGTTATTTGCTGGGAATCAAATTATAGACAAAGGCTTCTTGATATTGACTCTTAGGTTACTAACTGGGGTTGGTCATTAGAAATTTATCTGCCTCAGAGAGTTAGAGCTGTGAGAAAATCAAAGAAGGGAAAACTATGGCCACTGCCCTGAAGAAAAGAATAAAATCAATCAATCAAATTTAAAAAAAATTATTGGCTGTTCTTAAAGCATGGGTGTCAAACTCATGGTGTCATGTTGCCATCATGTGATTTTTCGTGACGTTTTTCCCCTTTGTGGAACTGGGGTGGGCGTGGCCTGTGTGTGCCACATCTGTCCCGCAGGTCACCAATTTGACACCCCTGGAAAGAGTTAGCTGAATTCAAAATTTTGCTCTCAGCACCTCTTCCCACTTTAAAAAATTATGGAGGACCTTTAAAAGCTTTTGTTTGTATGTATTATATGAATTGCCAAATTAACATATTTGTAGGATATTTATTGAATCCTGTAAAAGTAACAATATTAAATCCATTAAATATTAGCATACTGTAAATAAGACATTTTCCTGAAAAAAACACTACATTTTTAACAAATAAAAAGTAATGAGAAAAGTGGAATTATTTTACATTTTTGAAAATATATTCAATATCTGGGAAATAGTTTTGATTTCGTAGACCCCTGAGTGGGTCTTGGGGTCCCCAGACCACATTCTAAGGAACATTGCTCTAGTCTAAGATAAAGTATCTCAGAGGCTGTCTCCCAAATAACATGAACAGAGCTTTCTCAGTTTTGGCATCCCAGTCTGTTCCACAAAAACTTATCTGTTTTGGTCCTTACAAGCACCAGGCCAAAACCAATTTATTTCTCCCCCAGGATTTTTAATGTTAGAAATTCTTTCACTGCATTTTAATCTGATCTTTAATCTGTTGTTAACAGATATGTTGTTTGACATAAAGAAGAGACCTTGTCAGGTTGCCCTTGGGTTTTCTTTGCTTTTAATAGGGACTTAATTGCATTTTTTCTGACTTGGCTACCAGAGTGCTACAATACTTTAGCAGTGTTACAGTTCTCAGTGTTGTGCAAAAATATCTTGATCCTAATTTTATAGTCTGAAAGAAACTGGTGCTCGCACTCTGTTTCAAGAATAATCTGATCAGTATTCTAAACATCTCTTGTCCTAATAAGCAGACTTGGAAAAACACAGCTCTCTTGTGATCAGCCATCCATATGAAGATTTTAATAAAACAAACAATTTAAGTAAAAGGTCTGATACACTCATGAAGCACTTGATATAAGCCAATTAAAGAGCCTAATTGTAGCAGGCCTCAAAAGGTGAGTTAGCAAATTTATTCTAATGAGGAAAATTTAGAAGAGGGACAGGATGCATTCTTGCTGCTGGAAAGACAATCCACTCAGTCTTGAAATTTGGCAAATCATCTAATTTGATTTATTTATTTTTTATTATTCAACATAGCAAAAGGTGTTTGAGCTGGCTGGTGTGTCATTCCATAGAGCTGAATCCACTGAGTTCCTGGCACATTGCAATCTACCCTGACAAGATTTTCAAGTTTTAAAAGGTGTTGGAATAGAACTCCTTAATCTTGCAACATGTGGACAGACTCAACCATAGTTTCAACTGGGAAATTTAACATTTTAGATTAGGCTAATCCAAAATTGCTAGGGAATCAGCCATTCATAAACACGTAGAGATAAACAGTATTTACATACTTTTTAAAAGACAAAGTTCAAAGCCTAGGAAGAACACATCCAGCCCAGAAGCCAGCACCCAGTTAAAAGCAGATAAAAGATCGGGGAAGAAATAATATTCATCAAGATGGAAGCCATATCTCCACTAAGACTGGCAGGAGAAGCTACTACAAGTAAACAGGCAGCAAACTCCACTCCCCCTCACACTGATGATGTTACCTAGCATGATAATGAAACATTTGCAAGAAAACATCCAAGCTCAGATAGCACCAAGAACTGAATGCCTCAACTCTAACCTGCATACCTTCTCTTCTATTGGAAGCTTAGGGTTAATGTTATTGGAATGTTTAATGTTCTGTTAAATGTTTTAAAGAGAGAAATAAGTGAATTATGAAAATGTTTATGGTAGGTCAAAGCCATTTGGACAGGAAATATTTAACACCTTTGACATTTTAACAAGTTTAAGGACCCAGATTCAGTAAACTGGAATCCTGGTTTCCAGGATGAAAGCTGCCAGAATTCTTTGATTATTAATAAGTATTGCAATTATAGTTTGATCCTGAATCATATGATAAATTATAATATACATTTTAAAATATCAGGGAAGATAGTTTACTAGATAAGTTGTGTTGGACATGGAATTTAAATTTCTTTTTTTTCCCCAATGTTTTTATTTCAAAAAATTCAAAATACAATTTCAATAATAAACAATAAACAATTAGATATACATTTTATATTGTATCTTTTATAATCAAATTAGATTCCTCTCCCCCCCCCGACTTCCCTGGATTGAATACATGATATAATCTCCATCTCTATCAACCATAAATCTAACAATTATAATTAACCACCTAGACCTATTCCCAAAATTATGTACATAATTATAGGTACTTTTAACTTCATTCAAGCTAAATTCCAATAATTATATTTCATCAATTATCATTTTTCCATTTTTACTCCTATTATCTACCCTTTATACATATAGTAATATACTTTCCCCTATTATAAATTTTCCAAACTCTTATATATATAACTACTTGATAAGATATTTACATAAAATAGAAAACAACAACTGGAGAAGTATATAAATCAAACCTACATTAAAATCAATCTAATATATATATATAAAATATATATATATAAAGAAAAAAGAATATGTCCCCTGGCGTGTTCGTTAACACGTCACTCTTATGGCATATCTCTCACACCGATACGCCCATCCCTTACGATTCCACCCTCACTGGCACCCCTTTCTATTATTATTATTGTTATATACATACAGTAACTACATATTTTCCCCAAATCATCTCTGTACTTCTTCATGACTTTTTAAAAAAGGCAAACTTTGGATACTGTCTAATATTTGACTGAATCTAGGGAGCGTCCCTTCATGAATGGGTACACCACTGCCTTTTTAAAAGAAAACTATCATAATCCCCTTCCCCCAAGGGTTGAACATTTTCCTGATCTGACCCTTCACAGGAACCACATTGTGTAGAAGCCTGTTGAAGTGTCCATCTAGCCCACAGCTGAAAGCTGAAAAGTGGGCATGTAATTTCAAAAGAGGCTGTCTAACTCATCTCATCACTATCACTACTCCTTGCTTAGAACAGGGCCAAGTGATTTGTTTGTGCTGCACATCAGTCTCACAGTGGTCCACCTGTTCTCGCAAACGGGAGTTGTTAACCTTGAAAATGGCAAGAAGCAGAATTCATCTATAATCTGACTGCATAATCCCAACATTGCCCCTTGAGAGCAACTGTTCCAGATATTGAAAAAGAAGCTCTGCTGATTACAGTAAGGCAGCAATGTCTCCTTTTGTTATCTTGGGTAGGCAGGAAATTGCCAACTAGCTGAAAGTGGTACATAATAGTGCCTAATATATAGAGGCAGCACAATTACTAATGCATTATATTTGAATTGCAACTCAGCAATGAGGATGAATATTACTACCAGGTAGATCCATTGTCTTATCCCACATCACATATTATACAAAAATAAATCTGCTTTTGAAGGAAGAGAGAGATATTACACATGCTATTTCTGCTTTTCTACAGCCTGATTGTTTGCCTTCTGCAAGTAATTCAAGTTCATGGTTCTTCAGATACCATGGCAGATTGAAGAGATTTACTCTTTTGATTCATGGATGTGCTGTTTTACACTATTCATAGATGGCATAGTTGGGTTCTGATGTCAATTTAAAAAAACATCTTGATTATCTTCAGTGCATTTCTCTGAAAGTTTCTATACATTCAAAAGTAGACATATAAAATATATTGCTAAATAGGGTGATTAAAGCATGAATAACTGTTGCTAGGGCGTCCAAATTAAAGGATGGCCATAAAACAGGAGCCCTGGTGGCACAGGGGTTAGAATACAAACAGACTCTGTCCACAGCTTGGAGTTTGTTCCTGATGGGGCTCAAGGTTGACTCAGCCTTCCATCCTTCTGAGGTTGGTAAAATGCAGGGCAATTTGCTGACATTGTAAACTGCCCAATTGCACTGCTCTAAGTGCAATTGCCAAAATATACTTGTGTAAACCTGTTCCAAGCAACTTCTGCCACCAGAGGAACAAATAAATTTGTTTGCTCAAATAACACTAAACCTAAGTTACATTAACAGCTATTGACTTTTTCAGGCTGGAGAATTAAATAGCAATTACAACTATTGTAAATCCAGGAGCAGGAGCATTGAAATAAATAGAGACCTATCTATGTTTGAAGCAACAGAAGACCGTATTCATTGTGAAATCAAATTGTGACAAGAACTAGTATAACAAGAAGTACAAACTAGAACATGATTGAAAAGTAGAAGACATTCTAGATGGAGGCTGTCACAGAAATTCAATACTGAAGAGGAGGAATCTTAAACGCAAGAAATTTAATCTTATTAAATACAAGAAGCACCATGCTAGGTCTGGGACTCTGTAGGCCCAGTCAGACAGTCATATTAAAAAGCAATCCACTTGTCCGTAAACCAGAAGTAAATCATGGTCAAGGTAGCAGAGGCTGTGCAATAAAACAGGAAAGGTTTGCAGGAAAAGTGGGATAGATAAAAATTTCTTCTCAAATTAAATCATGTATACTTCTGACTAAATCCTTTAGGCTATGTGCTCTCTATATTTAGCAAATACTTGCTTATTGTATTAAACAAGGTATTCAGAAGCACTTGCTAGCACAAGAATCCTCAAACACAGTCCTGAATCTAGCAGTGGAAAATGTGGAGAAAATCTAGCATGGGCTTCATACGATCAATCAGGTAAAATAAATCTTTGTTCCTATATATGAAAAGCATGCATTAAACCTTTTAGTGTAAAAAACCCCCAACAAATCTTGCTATATAGTGTAACTTGTAGCTCATAGAGACAGAACCCCAATTAATAAATGCATTTGAAATATCTACTCAACAGTCTGTTAATCTTTCATAGATATTGTATCCTATCTAGTGTTCTAAATATCGTGCAGTGTAAGCTTCTATGAGAATTATCCCACATGCTCCAAAAGGAGCAACTCTGTGGCAAGATTCATTTATGCTCATTCCATTTACTCTGATGGAACTTGATAGCTGAACTATAAGCAGACCAAATCAAGACACACTTTTGAATTTTATGGACTAATGGAATGAAGTGAAATGTGTCATGTAAATTTTTCCCCATTTTTAAATGTTTGGAAAAGGGGAACTCTGCATTATGGAAAAAGATCTGGAAATATTATTTGAAAGGGAGCTTCAAAATTAATTTCTCTAGAATTTTCTTGTAACACGTTTTAAAATATGGAAAGGTTCCCTTAATTTTCATCTCTTTCCTACCCATGCAAACTCAAAGTACAGTAATTTGAATTTCTCTTAAACCTGGCCTATTGACATCTCTCCATTCCTTTCCTTATTCTGATTTTTCATCCCACTCCTTTATTGAGCAAATAAATCTTTCTGATTTGCTTGTGTATAAATTTTACTTATTTATATATCAATCTGCAGACTTTTAAAAAATATGGTTAACTATATATCTCCAAAATTTAAATATGTATTTCCAAATGTGTGCTTTAAAAAGTAACATGTACAATGTAAATATTATAATATTTGGGAAAGGGAAGCTTAGTAAATCACCAAATATATTAAAATGCCTTGCAGAAAACAGGTGAAGTTATTTGCTACCAAAATTTTCAATACATCAAGCACTTGTATTCTTGGTTTTTTCAGACATTCTCTGTGGCCACAAGTAAAGGGAATGAACTATTCTTAGATAGTTATCTCATCTCTACATTATCTAATGCTGCTGTGCCTAAATCTGTTATTGCTGGCTAGTTTGGTAGATCAATGATACTAGGAAAGTAGTTAAATTGTTAGACTAAGGTAGTGAGATCCAAATCAAGTCCTTATTTGATCATGAAGCTCATTGAGGCTAGACAATATTTCTACTTAGTCTACCTCACAGTACTGTTCTGATAAAATGCAGAGAATAGGAATAAGGTAACAAAGATTTGAAAGATGCTAACAACAGTGGCCCAATGATTGGAAAAAGTTGTTGAAGGTAAGTGAAACTAGAAAAGGAATATGCAGGGCACAGCAAATATGCCATCTCGTATTGGTTTTCCATCTTTAGCCATGGAATTCAATTCAATATTTAAAGATTTTTCCATTTTTAATAGCAATGTTGTTGGCTGAGCTGTAGGGATCTAGGACAACTCAGCCAGCATGCTCTGGCCAGCATGCTCTGGCCAACTCGCTTCTGCCAACTCGCCTTCGCCAAGTCAACACAGGATAATTTCACACTGTCAACTCACTACCGGACAACTCACTACCAGACAACTCACCATGGGTGGCTGTAGGAAAAGCCAGGTGGATAAATGAACGAGCAGGTGGGCAGAGCATGCGGGGTGTGGCAGGTGAGCGAGCAGATTGGCAGAGCTTGTGAGTGTGGCAGGAGGATGGACCATGTCACCAGCAGAAGCAGCAGCATAGATCGTGTCCCACCTCGCATCAGCCGCCGCCACCGCAGCCCAATTGCTGGCCAACCAATGTTTGGTGCAAGTTAGCATGGACCATGGCAGCACCCGCAACACCCCTGGCCCTGTCCAATGCATCTTATGTGACTATGGTGATGCCAGCGCACTTTATCCTCCCTGTGCAGCTGGTGCCCCTCTACTGCCTATCCTGGTGGCCCCCGACATCCTTGGCCTGTCCGGAGCCTAGTGCAGCAACTAGGATTCCTAGGATTGAATTCAGGCAACTCATCCAGCCATTGGAACTGCTTTTTTTCAGATAATATGCATATAACCCCAATGGGGGAAAAATAACACTAAGCTTCCTATGCCTCAGATTCATTTTTAGTCATCCCATGGCAGCCTGCACCGAGCACCAATTGGCTGGTGGGTGGCTGCTTCTGCTTGGCAGGACACATGCTAAACTTTCAGCTCTGGCTGCTACTGCAGCTGGTGGTATGCTCCAACCTCTTGCTGCACCCTGCATTCTCCACCCACCCATTCTCTTGCCACTGCACCCTGTGTGTTCTGCTCAACACTTGCTTACGTGCCTGGCTCTCCTTCCGGCTGCTTGGGCAGTCCATCGTGTTGCCGCATCTCAGGCTCTCTGCCCACTCATTCACTTGCCCACTCCTCCCCATGCATTCTGACCACCTTCTCACTCTCCCACTGTGCCCCACACACTCTGCTCACCACTCAGTCACCCATTTGGCTCTTCCTCCAGCTGCCTGGGCAATGTATCCTCTTACCGCACCCCGCCCACTCTGCTTGCCTATTAGCTTGACCACTGCACCCCACACATTCTGCCTACCCACTTGCTCCCTGCCTGCCCACCTGGTTCTTCTTCTGACTGCCTGCAATGAGTTGTCTCCATGGTGAATTAGCCATGTGGAATTGTCCTGCGGCAACTTGGTAATAACGAGTTGGCAGTGACGAGCTGGACATAGTGAAATGTCCCATTCTGATATGGCAGCGTGCACAAACCTGTCTCCGGTCTCATGCACTTCTTATGATTATAGGATTCTTTTTAGAAAATAACATGCAAATATTTTAATAATTACAAATTATTTATAAATAAACGTTTATTTCATAGCTACCCAGGCATTTAAAAATTCTTTCAATAGTATTATGTGCTTACAATTATCTTTAACTTATTTTAATAATTTCTTAAGAAATCAAACTATCATGGCTAATGGTCAATATCTTAATCAAACTGGAATTAATAAAAAGAATTTATCAATCTGTAACTGTCACGAAGAGACACTTAATTCCAGTTCCATTGCACAGTTTTCTTTGTCTTACAGGAAATGAAGTAGCTGACAGATGGTATAATGAAATCAAGAATTATAATTTCCAAAGCCCTGGCTTTTCCTCAGGGACTGGTAGGTATACTGGACACTGTATTGTAACGTGGCACAGAAAGAAACATATGGTTTCTTCACAAATTGTAAAAGCTGTTGATAACAAATACAACATGTATTCAATGTTCAAATATTGACAGAAACTATTTTGAGTCATAGGAATATATGGAGGCTGAAAATATTTTAAAATATTTCTCTAATGTTTTAATTCAAAGCATCATTGATTTCAAATATAGGCATAGTTTAAGTTCTCAGAAAAGAAATTGATTACTTAGAAATTTTATTACTAATTTTATGTTTATTTGTGTACTGCACTTGCATTTTAATGAATTTGCCTTATTTTCAAAATATATAGCAAAAGCAATAGCGCTTAGACTTATATACACTTCACAGTGCTTTACAGCTCTCTCTCTAAGCGGTTTACAGAGTCAGCATATTGCTCCCTGCAATCTGGATCTTCATTTTACTGACCTTGGAAGGATGGAAAGCTGAGTCAATTTTGAACCGGTGAGAATCACACTGCCTTGCTATCAGCAGAAGTAGCCTGCAATACTGCACTCTAACCACTGTGCCACCACGGCTCTTTATATAATATATAAATATTATATTTACAATATGCAAAATACTGTGTGTTTGTATGTGTGTGTGCACACACTCGCACACACAGAAGCATATCTCTATATTTTTTTCTTCTGTTCAGTTATGTCTGGATAAGTCCTGCAGTTTTCTTACTTATATACAAAAAAAGGTTGGGGGAGAAAACTACCCCCCCTGCCTCCCCAAAATTAAAACAGCTCATTTTTTTCATATTATTAAATTTCTATTACATGTAACACTGATCATTTTTTTCTTTATGCTGGTGAAGAGAGCCATGTCATATACAGAAAGTGAATAACATATATTTATTTATTTATTTATTTTAATTAAACTTATAGGCCGCCCAATCCGTAGACTCAGGGCGGCTTACAATAAAAAC